>JAPMNP010632803.1:0-11104 GCA_029874935.1 Atherina boyeri
ATATATAAAATAAATAAATAAATAAAATGTGTCTTTATATTTATTCTTCAGTGAGTGATTGTGTATTTGATGATTGATTTATGTTCAATTAAGTGGCTAATTCGCAAATATGTCATTTATATTAGCCTATACTAGAAAATAGTCGTTAAATACGGTAATGTCAACTGTAGCGGACTATATGCATCAAAGGGTTAAATGCATTTGAAGTGCTTTTGCCTTGAGGTGCACTGAAACCTTTGTTGCAATTTTTCACTTAATCAGGCGTTTTAGGCTGCAACAATCACAAAAACATTCATTGTGAAATCCTGGAGGGACTGACCATGAATACAATTTGACCTCAAATGACAGCTCTTATAGCAGATCAGTAGATTCTCTTAGGTCTAACCCAGAACCTTCTGCTTTTTTCCTCTGCAACACACTGTAGCCCGTCATAAAAATCCATTTTGGGTTTGGGGGTGTGGGTACAGCTGAAGTGCACAGCGTGTTCTTGGCACCACACTCATCAGTGTGTGAGCTCACATTGTCAATGCTATAGTGATTGTTTATGGTGTGGACGGCCCTTTAGAGCAGAGGGTTTTTTTTATCCTCCAATGAAAACATTCTGCTTCCCACATTTCCTTGTTTTTTCTTCTATTTTTTTTTAAAAATATACAGCATTTGTACATTTCTGCATCGTTTCATCTAAAAAAAATGTTAATAAACATAAAAAAAGAAACAAGATCAAGGTCATAATTGAAAATATGATTTGATGTAAGCAGTTAAGTTCCAAGGCGCATTTTCCCAAATGACAGATATGTATTGTTATTTATTTATTGTTTATTGTAAGTAAAACCTCTGTAAATGTGTATGTGGTACCTGTTCTAGATCAATGATAAATAATGTTGCTCGTCTTGAATCGCTCATGTGTGTAGCTACAAGATTTGCCCATTTAAAACATACATTTTTTATAAACACAGACATATTTTTACCATAATTGAATAAATTGAGCATCATTGCAAGATTTATATGAAGAAAAGTTAGAAAACGAGCAAGTTGTGTCTGGGTGTAATATTTGAAAATATCACATTATATCTTGGCACCAGTGGTTAGGACGAGATGCAATGTCTCTGCTCTCTGGCATCACAACATTATGTGTGTGAGAGATAATTAATGCTATCATAAAGGATTTAGAGGCTGTTGTGCCATGCCGGGGGCTTTTTTTTTTTTTCCTATCTGAGTTTCTTTAAGTTTATCAACATGCCCTTATTGGGAGGCACAAATGTGTATGCTCTACATATAAAGATGGAAGTATCCCATGTTTCCCCAAAGATATACATGTCTATAAAAAGAGGAAATTCTGATGTTAGGATGAATGTTTTAGAGTGGTGAGGTATCTGGGGGTTGGGGTTGCCTTGCAGATACACAACATGTGTTCTTCTGTCATGTACTGATGTGTTTCAGCATGAAAAGCTGAAGCCATAACCAGCAAGGCTGAAAAAAATTCTGCTTAATGAATATTGCAGGGTTTGTTTTGCGGTTTGTCCTGCTGACTGAGAAGGACCGAGCAGAGCTCATATAAAAATCTCAGCAATAAGATATTCCTTCCTTCCCCTTTTTGGAGGAGAATCACAGTAATTCTACAAACAAAATCCTTTCACTTTATCTAATAGTCTTCCCAACACCCTTCAAGTTGAATAAGGCCAGCCTCACATTAGATTAACTGGTCATTATTATGTTTAAGTTGTTTTCTTTAGTATTGTTGGATCATAGAGGAGCATCATTTGAATGGATAGAAAAACATTTTTTTCTACTGAAGAATGAAAACTTTTCCCACCTCGTCCTCTTTAACATCATGGTCTGTGAATCCCTTCTGCTGAACTAATCTCATTTTCCTCTCTATAGCTGCTGTTTATCAGTCGATTTTGTGTCATCTGCTCCTCTTTCCTTATTTACAGCTTCTTTCTTCTCTAACCTTCATACTTCACCTCAGACCCTGTAATCACCTTGCCTCCTACTCTTTTTCTTCATCTCCTCCAATCCTCTTTGTCTCACGGCCAGTTCAGTATGAGTGGGTGTGCAGATAGTGCTCTCCACTCACTGTTTTACTTGATTGCCTTGCATATGGACCACATCTGTCGGCACTGTAGGGAGAACAGTACAGCTTGCATCCAATCAAACTGTCAGTCAATCAGTACAAGTTAGTTTCTAACTAGAAAGAAAAGCTAGAAGTAGGCGGGATGGATGTATGTTTGTAACAGTCAATGAGAAAACAAGGTGTCACTTGTGTTTCTGTGACGTGTGTGTTGTGTATATTGTGCACGTTAGGTCGTGGCTCTATTAAAGCAGCAGATATGTTTTGATAATCTGCCAACGGAAACGAGACACAAAGCCAAATGCATGCACACAAAACTTGCCACTACATCCTCGTCTTTTCTATTGATTTTACAAGTCGTGATCCATGTTTTTCCATTTACTTGTCAGATTTTATGCTCTCAGACACAATACTGATCTAATAAAACACAGTCTCAGATCCATTCTTGCTATGCGCCACCAGCTAACTCAAATGTATTGGCCCATTTGTGACCGAACCACGCAGCAGCGCAGCAGAATGAATCCGCCACAGACATTTTGTTTGCTTTTGTATGAGCAAGAGAAAAAAAAAACATGGTACTCGAGGTGATGTGTGTTTGTTTTGTGTGGATGAGAGCAGGCCACCACACTGAATGACACACTTTTTCACCTGCTAACAAAGATGAGTTGGGAGTTTCACATCCGAATAAAGTCAAATGTAAAAGTGAAACACTCCACTCCAATTTTGACGCTGGCCTTTTCCAATGAGAAATGGAAAATTGACACTACACTTGAGTCAGTAAGATAGCATTTTATAAGCCTGATTGGATGGCCCGGGGACCTCCACATGTTTTGACAGTTTAAGCATGAATGTGTATACTATACTGTATATGGTAGGATTGTATGAGGAGTGAATGGGGCTGATATTTGCAATGAGTTGACTGTGGAAAAAAAAAAAAAAAAGTCAATTTGTCTGGGTATTAGTCCAGTACAAGGTAGAGCCTGATTGATGCAGTCATTATTGTTCCTGGGCTGGAAGCAGTATACTTTAAACCTGTTTAATCTTGATAAAATACAATCTGAGGGAGGATGAAAGAGGTGATGAAGACATTATCTGTCAAGATGGCTTACTAGCAGAGGGACCAGATATTATGTTTAAAATATAAATCAATGAATATTCTTGTTTTTATTGATATATATTAAAGTAAACTAATAAAACTGAGGCAAAATGTAGCAAGGGGTTTATTTTCCCATGCGGTCGGAACAATTATCCATCTCTGGTATTCAAAGGAGGATGCAAAGTCCTGCTCTTTCTGAAGTTTCCTGACGTTGCTCCAGAAAGAGATAAATATGAAATATGAGAGCTTTCAGTACTGCTTAGGCCTGCAAAATAAGTCAATTAGTCACGGCAGGCAGCAGTCAAATGGAGATTCTGCGTGCTGGTCTTAACGAGGGCCACATAGGACAAGCGTCCGACAGCTCGTTAAATTAATCCTTTGGGTCTGCTGCAAGTGGAATGAGGCATGTGTCTGTGTGACCTGCTTATGTCCTCCACATTACTTTCTGGTTAAATGAACACACACAGTCACTCATACACAGACTCTGAGCTCCAAATGGACTGGAGAAAATGTTTCTGATCAAAGTTTCTTTCTCGCCACGTGGTTGCTCAAATGACACGAAAAACCCTGCAAGCAGGGAGCATGGACGTTTCTCCATTACTTGCGCTATTCCTATTCCTTAGTTAAATTTTTTCTGCCCAATGGTGTTCAGTTTTTCCCTCATCTTTAGCTCATTACTACCTTTAAACATGGACCCATGTCAACACAAGCACTTGTCACAGTGGAGGATCTAATGATCATGTGACGTGGCTGTGTAATTCAGGAAATCTGTTTTCTTGCATTTATTTAAGAAATCATGAACTAGACAAACAAAAAGAAACCTACGGCATACTATGCATACTTGGTATTACACAGTATGTCCTGCACCATCACCAGCACTTTGTTGTGACCTTATAAGGTGTTCATTTTCTAGTATACTACAGTACATTTAGCTAGTTTCCCGGCTATAGAAATGGAAGTAAACAACTGCTGCATTAAGCCTGTTAAATAAGAAATGTAAAAAATATGCATAATAATGATTCAACTGTTATATACATAGATCATTTGTAAAAATGGCTAAATGCATTAATGATAATAATAAGTCTGTGAAATATATGGAAAGCAGAGTAGTCCGTGGATTTTTCCAAATTAGTACACGATCTGGACACCCAGTTATTTCATATTCAGCATGAAACTTTGTCTGTGGCAGGGTGGAGTTTTGCACGCAGCTGTGCAAAGCCTCCACTAAAGTTTTTTTTTAAATACTGCAGGAAAGGAGACTTTGCAAATGTTTGTATACTTTATACTATAATTTGGTAAAATCATTACATACTTTTAATACAGTGCGCTATTTTAAAAGAGCCTTTAAAGGTGCAGCACGTTACAAAATCCATGGCCAATGACAGAAAAATGTGTTTATAATTAAAGTTTATTTGCATCTTATCACTATGCTAAAAGACCTGCTAATTTTTATTCCCTTAAAATAACCTATGCACTTGCTGTGGGTCCGCATATATGGCAGCTCCCATATTTGTGCCACCAGAAGATAGTGTACATGTACACCCAAACCCACATTTTAATAAGAAAGTAAGTCCTAAAAGATTGTGGCTTGCCCAATGTGATTCACAATAAAAGAAAATAAAGAAAGAAAGAAAAACTTCCATGTATCCCAGGGTCCCCCGAACCACGTTATGAATACCAAAGCCACCAACCCGCTCTATATCTGAGAACGGACATTGAGCTGCCCTGGTCAGTGGCTGGCTTTGTTCTATCCATCTGAATCTACTTGGCCATGTCAGTCTCTGTTTACCCAACCGGAGGAGCAGACTTGGGGTTGTGTTTTTTCTGTGTATGAACAGAATGTGAGGCTTTCTCTTTTCCTCAGGCCCATCAACTGGCAATTTACTCCTCTGCTCTCATTTCCCAACCATAACAGAGGCCTATAAATTGCCCTAGGGAACTATTGTTGACCCCCTCATGTTCTCTGCTCTTCAAGATGCGTCTTCCTAAATCACTGTCTCGCTCTATTTGACACTTAATGTCTCTGTGGCACAATTTAAACATCCAATGCACAAAACGGCTCTCATAAGCTTCATGCAGTCACACTCATGTATCAACTAAGCTTTCCTTGCCTTGCAAATATAAAACAGTTAAATATATTTTTAAGTGATTTATAGCCATGGAATGCATGAATAAAAATTATTAGAGAACATTTCATCAAATTGTCATAATGTCCAATAATGCAGGGTAGGGCAGAAATCAGAGGACACCTACGACAGGAGAATTAGAATAGCTTCATACCAAATGAACAAGATGAAGATGTGAAACAGGCTATTGAGGCTAGCTAGCAACCATCATTTGTTTTCCTGGGTGCAAAGATTATCTGGTTGAGTGATAGAGGTGGCCTTGATCAGCCCTCTCCCTGCATGCAGCCGTATATCAGATGTCACCCTGCTGCAAAACCATCAACCCTTCACTTGCCTTGGATGTACATATTTACCGTGGTAAATGGCTCCCCTACTCGGTAAACACTCCTGTTTTTCACCAGCCATCAGCATGCAGGAATGGATGATGCATCGTCTGCTGTACATTCTGCATAACCACTCACTTCCACATTTCTGCGGAGGGGAAAAATGACAAGCAGGAGCTTCTTTTGTGAAATATTCCTGAGGCAAAGATTGTTTTGAAAACTTGGCCCTTTTATTTCTGCCTTTTCTCTCCACTTTTGATTATAGCTCACGCTCATTAGGCTGCAGGCTTTTAAATTGCACAAATCTATCAAGAAAATCAGAATTAGCTGCAGGTCTTATTTTGCAAAAAAAAAAGAAAAGAAAAGAAAAAAGGAGTAAAGGCTTGTCGTGATAGAGAGAATGAATCGGCTCACTGAGCAGAGAATGGACCTCGAAAGCTGATTGCGGGGATGGAGGGGAGAGGGAAATATGTTCACCCATTAATTAATCTAATAGTTTTCATGGGACAAAGAGAGCATATCTCAGCTGCCTGCATAATAACAGCCTGAAACAAAGTCATTCACTCCTTCCTATTTCAAATCATGCAAGTATGAACTAAAGTCCATGGGGAAAAAAGGCACAATACGAAGCCTATAAAATCTGAAGGCTTTGGCAAACCCCCAACTCTCAATGTTGTTTATTTAATGGAATAATTACTAAATACTTTGACTCTTCGTCTCTAAAATGTATGCTGTGTCTTTAGAATAGATTTTAATAGTCTTTTCCTAAAAATGAAAATATTGCATTCTTGCATTGCAAGTGTTGCACTGGAAATCAACAAATTACCTTTCAGCTGTTTTGATTGGTTGAGATTGCAGGGTGAGAGTAGTACCAGGATTTGATTGGTGTTTGGGGTGATGTCACAGCTCACTGGTGCAAAACAGTTTGGGAAACAGCCTAGATCTTATTGAATTTTAATTCAATGAATCTGTGGTGCGTATGATACAAGGGGAATGGGAGCAGAGGACCTCCTAGGCATCATAATTTCCTCCTCATGTCATTCTCACTCAATTACAAGTGATATCGGTTTGATCTTAGTCATTTTATTTTATACTCACCAATGCACAAGCAGTGCAGAGAGATTCTTAAAAAACAAACAAGACGTTTTATAACAACCGTCTTTGTTTCCCTCACTGGCCAACATTTGGGCAACTACAGCATGGAGTTGATGCAGTTATCACGGAATGGAAAGGGCAGCTTTAGAAGTCATGCTTGACAGGCTAAAGGTCTTGAGGTTATTTGATCATTAAACTGCATTCAGTCCTTTTTCTGCATATTCTCATATGTTTGCCTTAAGTAGGTTGCCGGTCTACGGGAGCTAATTATCTCACCCACAGATTATATGATATTTCGTGTAAGTGGAATGAATATTAATTTAATGGTTACCGCTGCAGCATAGATGCTGAAAATTTATCACCCCGTAAAGCTATTAAATATGTTGACATTGGTTATCTGAAGTTAACTATTCTACACTGTAATTTACAGGTAAGACAGTCCCTGGAACTTTATAAGGCATTTAACTCAACTATGTAAATGTAAAGCTCAGAGTATTGAGACTTTCCCTCTTTGAATTTACACCTCCATTTGACATTTGTTCTTGCAAGCTGAAACAGATTATATTTGTGTATACTTTAGTGCAGCTTCTAGAGGTCAACAGCGTAGGTTTCTCCGCTTCCACTCCTAAAACTGCTGCCAGTGAATTCTACACTTTGTCTTTCATCATCTGAACAGGGTCTGTGGTGTCAGCTTCTCGTTCATGGTGAATCATCTTTGACTGGATGATTCCTCCGTTTAAGTTCTGCTTTTAATGAGCTTGTTTTTTTCTCTTCAAAGAGATACATTTCTGTTCAATCAATTGTAATCAAATTGACCCAATTATTTTTTTTATTCTGTCCTGGTGGCAATAATTTAGTTGATACTAACATGATACAGTATGATTATGGATGACTCTATTCTCTACGTCGATCTTGAACAGCCCAGCTCATTTGGTGTGCAACTTGACATGTTTTATGTCTAAAACAGGCCAAATGTGTATGTTCAGTGCAGTGGAGAGCTGCTTCTGGAACACTTGTGAAATGTGGTGCAGAGCAGCTGGCAGGCATTGTCTTGACTGGATGTGATCAGGTCTTGCAACCATGTCACAATGCATCCCGGCCTTGTGGAACCTGCAGGTACCACAGGAAACTCGCTCACCTCCAGTCATCTTGCCCTCTCAGCTGTGACACCGTCATGTACCACTGCACACCTTGTCACCCCCTCAGAACAGATGAAAGATGGCATTTGGGTAAAATGGGATCAGGAATTTTGCTCACTAGCAGTAACAGGACCTAAAAATCATTATGTGAGGTTTGTCAGCACTTAACCCATTCAGACCATTTTTTTCTGCCCACTTTTTTTTTTCTAAAGAAAAAAAGTCTTCTAAAAGTTGTGCTGTGTTTGAAACTAGTTCCCTAAAGTCTGAGGGGTTCTCAGAAAAACTTGATAGAATTCTAACTGTGCACCAAAATCATTATATTTCAGCCTTCAGTCTCAACTATAAAAGAAGATCCATTTGAGATGTTAAGCCTTCTGCTTTAATTGGAATATACTGACCCATGCTCATCACAGACTAGAGCATGGAAAGCAGAAATAAATGAATGAATAAATTCAAGTTTGTAACATTGCAGACAAAGGCATGGGTAACCACTAAACCAAACATGAATAAAAAATATATATATATATATTTAAACTGAAGTAGGTCTAAATGTCACAGGAATATACTGTAAGCAACTTTCTCTGCCGGGGGCATGCCCATACACACCCTGATTGGCAGATCTCAGATTAGCTCAAATGAAACATACGGGGCAAACAGAGCAGAGCTTATTTTAACTGAAGCAAACTCCATATATTATTAACAATTTACCGCCATTGAATTGTAAGACTTGCATTGTCATGGGGGGGGGGGATGTCCTGGATGCCAGGAATTAAGCTGACAGATATTTGTGCAGTTTGAACATGCCATGTGCCATTAAGGCCACATTTACACATAGCTGGGAATTTAGAGAAAAAAAAAAATTCCTCCCCTCCGTTTTCAATATTAACATTTTGCACACAACATACTGTAGTTTTAAAAAAACATGTCATTTACATCAACCTGCATAAATACACCTTTGAGCGTCACAATAATAGGGCGCTCACATGACGTGAAGCGTTTTCTGGCGCACAATGTGACGTTTGAGAACCTAAAAGCCCGTTTCTCCCAGTTGACATGGCAACACATACTGTAACCGGCGTTATCAGAAATCTCCACTTTGGCCGGAGTCTTTTAGAAATAATCGTTTTCTGTGATAAAAACGGGTTTCCGTGTAAATGAGAGGACAAACCGCAGGGAAATATCTGCGTCTTCCCTTCGTGTTAACGGTTCCTGAATAAAAATCCGCCTGTACATTTTGAACAGGTGTTTTCATTAACAAGCTCGTCTACCTGGTAGAGGAGCTGGGCTAATTAAATTCAGCTGGTTTAGTGATTGATTCGAACAACTGCTGGAGAGGATTTTTTCTTTCTGGATCAGGGATGTCCACCTCTGTTTGCTATATGCTGCCAGGTATGCAGCGATGCTACATTTTACCTTTAGTCTTCATTGAATTAATCCTTTGTTTTTTTTTTTGTTCTCATTTAAATAGGCAGCGATAGCTTTACAAATTTGGCATCCCTGGAAGATGTGAACAGCTAGCTAGCAAGTTACTAGTCAGTGGCTGATTCATCTACTATTTCTATTTATAATGTCCTATTGTTAGGGGTGTGGTTGCTTTTTCTTGTCTAATATGTTCAATATGTGTCATGGATCCCTGAGTAGAAAACTGGTAAACAGTTCAACAGTCCATACCAATAATTCATTAATTCATTAAAAGTTTCTGTTCTGTTTCTGCATCAACATAAATGGCAAACTCTGAATTTGGTTTTATTTGTATTTTACAACAAAAAAAACAAAAAAAAACAAACACTATTGCTCCAAATGTTGCTCAAGAACAGACAGAGAGATAAACTCATGAGTTGCATCTGGTCTTTATGCATTAGCTGTAATAATACAAGAAAAACAGCTGCGTGTCATTTGCCTGATGGTGACAATTATTATCATGATCACAATTATTTTGCCTTGAAGGCAACATATAAATGGATATGCAAACAGGTCGGAGAAGAGCCCTTCACTCCTGCAATGAACAAACTCATGAATTAAATAGAAATACCAATAGATAAATGACCACTTACAGATCAAACCACTTAGTCATATCTGCACAATACATGCAGTGAATGACAGCAGGAAGGATTCAAGAACAAAAACCAAAGAATATCCATTACTGTGGCAGAAAACCGTTCATTCAACATTAATGCTGCAATAATAGGATTCAACAGAGCCACAAATTTATGAGCAACAGAAAGCATTGAGGATATCTGCTTTAAATAATATATGTTTCTGAAGAAGTAAAATGAGATGCAACTGAAAATTAAATGCACAGTCTTTAAGAGTCGACAGTCTTGTCTGACTTATAGCTTTATTTACTGTAGAAAAATAACGTTTTAATCAAAAAGTCTTTTGGGGAGAAATTGATATAGCTGGCTCAATGATAATTTGTCCTCTGATGGGAATATTCAAGAGAAAGAGAGGGAAAACTTTTTGTTTTTTTTCGGCTTCCTGCATGTTGAGTTTTCATCACTGTTAAAAAAATACTAGGTAACATCAAGTCATGTTACCCAGTCTAAAGTTGGGTTATTTACCTGCTGTTTTATATTTTACTTTATGGTTGTTTCTTGATTTAAAGTGACACCTGAGATCAGTAACTTGAAAAATATAATCTGAAAATTATCTTTAAAGGAGCAAATATGTTTGCTGTTGTGCACTTCCTGTAGACCAAATCAAAGTGTGTCATCAGCCAAACCTTCCTCACACCTGGACCCTGGCTAGTGCTAACACTGGGAGCAAATGCTAACATTCCTGCTCTTCTCAGTGAGTGAGTGAGATATGCTGCATCCGAATACCCCTACTACGCTTGCTTTATAGTAGGCAAAAACAAGTATGCATGCTACGTAGTAGATCCGAAATCTTCAGTATGCATCAGAGTAGTAAGCATAAAGTTCCCGGATGCATACTACCGCCAAAGTAAGCAACCGATGGACACTACGCTATCCCACAATGCAACCGAAGCCCTGAAATAGTAGAAGAAGAGCGACCTCGATAAATAAAAAAAACACGGCTACCGAGGAACTTACAACCACTGCCACAATGTCGGCATATTAATGTGTAGCGATGCTACTTATTACTTTTATTTATTTTTTTGACAACCGATTAAAGTTACATTTTATAAACATCCAGGTCAAAGGACACGCAAAAATAATAGAGCAGTACGTCTGATTTCATGCCTACTACTCGCTTGTATACTACGCAGTATATACTACATCAACGGTCGAGTA
>JAPMNP010632815.1:0-13729 GCA_029874935.1 Atherina boyeri
TCAGTGATAGAAGTATTTGAAATTAACAACTTTTAATGTCTTGTAACATATCAGCACCATTTAATAATAAAGATGATACATAATTTTTACATATGGCACCTTTAACAAGGATCGAATGATAGGCCTACATAAGCCGGTGGATATATCGGGCCGACATATCGGGCCGACATATTAAGTCAAGGAATTCCAGCTTAAATCAAGGAATATTTGCAGGTCCTTTTCTACTAAATGTCTTTGTCTGTGTTGTTATGTTGTATGAATGCATGCTTGTTTGTAAAATTGGATATGTAATTGTGATTTTGACCACAGGAAGAACAGCAATCATATGTATATGAGATAGCTGTTTGTTGGATCAATAAAAAATAATAATAATATTTGCGTTTTTATTTGTACCTGTATCGGCCAATACTAGTAGATACCAAGTAAATCCTGGGTGGGCATCACTAATACTGACACCAACACGTTTTTCCTTTATATTTAATAGGCATTTAATGATTCTGCCTGTAATTATTGATCATGATTATGATCATAATAAAACACAGAACAAAGACTTTTGTTGTAATCTGGTCCATTTGTGAACAGGACGTTTATGGACTGATTGAAGTTATATCTGAACTGTTCTTTAATTATTTCGGAGACATGGTTTTTCAAACTCGAAATTTCACAATTACATTTTAAATTTGTGAATAAGAAAAATGAATTCCATTGATTCTAATATTTGTTTGATAGCTCATGGGTAGCTCATGTGAGCTACTCTCACAAAAACATGCACCAGTACTGGGCTGTACACTGCCTCCTCCTGGCCGGCCGGGGTGCCCGAGGGGGTGGGTAGGATCCGGCTGGAATAACGTGATCCTTCCACGTGCTACGTCCAGCCGGGGAAACCCTGCCCCGTCGGGTGAAAAGAAGGGCCTGCTCACTCCTCAAGTTAGGAAGGAGGCTTGAGCTTCAGTGCAGGGCCCTCCAGGGGTAGGTAGGACCACAGGGGGGAAAAATGGGGAAAAAAACATGGGATAAAACATTTAAAAAAAATAAAGCAGATAAAGAAATAAAGTATATGATATCGTCGTTTCCATTTTAATATGTAAATGGAGGGAGCAAAAGCCGTATCGGCTCAAAAAATCAGCAGTCCATAATTAGTCATTGGCTAAGCGTGATGGAAAAAAATCAGTATCGGCATCTGCCCTAAAAAAATCCATATCGGTCTATCCCTAGTTTTTTACTTTATTTTCATTTTGTTTGTTATAAGGGAACAGATGAAGGGCCTGACATATACACAACAATATAGACATTACTGTTTAGGGGAAACTACAGTACATTTTATTCACTGAATAGAATAATAATGGTACAGAATACAGACCATACTGTATAGCAGATATGTTTTAGATATATGCTTTGTCTATTGCTGTGACAGTTACATGTTTCCCTCCCCTTTTAATCTTTCCGAGGTCCCAGTGTCGTGAGTTAAATTGGTAATATCTGTAAGGAGCGTCAGAGTGGGAGGTTTGGTTGGAGCCAAAAACATCTTCTGTTACTTGTTTGTCCTCTTCCCAGAAGGTCTTCAACTTTGGGGAGGAGCAGAAGATATGGCAATAATCTGCAAAGACCACCCCACATTCCCTATAGCAAGAACTTTGAACCACTTAATTTTGATTTCTGTTTTGGATTGATAAAAAACGGATTTTTTTCCAGTTGAGGATGTATTTTTTCAAAGTTGTACACAGATTTCTGCTGAAATTTTCATATGAGCTTCTTTTTCCCATCACTGTCTGATATAGTCTGTTTATTTCTAACTCATGGATGAGGATTTGCTTGTTTTAGTCTGTGCATAGATTTGTGCAGCTCTTCTAATGAAATATAACACATTTAAACAGTTCTGGTTGTATTTTCCACTCTTGGCATTACAGTCTGGTCATACATGGTGGATGTGGGTGGGTTGGTGGTTGGAGGGAGGTAGGTAAGGACGATGGGTTAGTGTTGCCAGGGTGACTGTCCGGGACTGCTTGGTCCTCCTGGGCGTTGGCTCTGGTTGTGGGGCCCTGGGCCTTGCACTGCGCCTGTCCTGGGTTTCCGGTTGCCTGGTAGGGTTGGAGGCTGCCATTCCCACGCTCCGTGGCGGTGGGTGGTTTGGGCTGCCGTCTGGGTGAATGCGTGGTGGGGTTTCATGCCCTGGGATTGGTGCTGATGGCCGGGGTCCTGGGGCGTCCTGGTCCTCCTCTGATCCTTGCAGAAGCTCAGTTGCACTATTACACCCATCTTTCTTTTTTTTTTTTTTTAGATATTTTTATCCCACGTTTTTTCCCCATTTTATATGCTCCTACCTAAGTACAGTCCTGAGCATTGCTCTCCCCCTCCCAACCCTGAGAGGGCCCTGCACTGAGCTCAAGCCTCCTTCTTTTGCTTGAGGAGTGAGCACGGGGAGAACATGCAAACTCCATACAGAAAGGCCCTTTTGCCAACCCCACCCAGGGTGTGGGTGCTGATGAAGAGGAGTGTTATTACAGTTTCGACCTTGAGAAGAGACGACTTTTAAATGGATTTTTTATTTTTTTTATTTATTTATTTTTAATTAACTCTTTAGCGTCATGCTAGTTAGATACTAATGGTGTAATCCAGTCGTGGAAAGAGTACTGAAAATCTGCACTCAAGTACAAGTACTGTTACATTGTTAAAGTATTACTCAATTACAAATAAAAGTACTGGGGTTAGAGAAAAACTCAAGTAAAAGTACAAAGTATTCGTGAAAAAAAACTACTCTGAGTATTAGTTACTTTGAACCACTGATGTCACGTCACTTCTTCAGACTAAGGCTCGAACTTGTGTGTTTTCCTTTACCAGAAGTGAAAATGCCAACAATTTATCAATCATTAATAATTGATCAAATACAAAACAAGTGTTTTTCCCTAATTTTTTTTTCTCATTTTAAGTTTTTATTTCCTTATTCAGCAAATGTCGCAGGTTGACAAACAACTAATTTACATGATGAGCCACAACTATTGATTAAATATCCATGAATACATTTTTAACTGTTTAAATTCTTCATTCAAAATCAAACTAAAGATCAATCATTAACATCCTTTTTTTGTTTTGTTTTGTTTTTCATTTTCATGACCCCGTTTTCATCGGCTTGTTTGCTATCAAATCACCTTACTGGCTACAAAAATGCAGATAAAAGGTTTGGATATTAATTAAAATTGTACTCAGTACTCAACTATGATTTTTAAAAGTAACTTAGTAATACATGGATTAATGAATACTTAAGTACAAGTAAAAGTAAAGACTTGAAAAAATACTCATAAAAGTACAAGTACCCCAAAAAAATCCTTAATTACAGTAATCTGAGTATTTGTAATCATCCACCTCTGTCTAATTCGATTCAATGAATCAAGCAAAGCTAAACCTACAAATGGGGTCGCCAGACTCAGAGAACAGCTGGATGAACAAGGGAAAGATTTGTCAATTGTTTAACTCGAGGGAAGGTGGAAAATGAGCATATTTGCCCAAATGGTAGGTAGTGCCTTAAACACTCTTCATTCCTCATATTTTATATGATGACACAGTATACACTAATAGCTTTTTGTTTAGTGATCTGCCTGTGGTTTTATGTATATATGTGTGGCATGAACATGAGTGTGTATGAACTTTTTGTAGCATGGTTGTTGCGATTCAGGTTTACTCCAACTTGTTTTTCTCTTTTGGGTATTCCTGTCAGCTCTGCCTTCTGGTCGTGGCTGGGGGATGTTTTTTGTTGTTTTTTCTGAACAGGTGTAGCAGTTGGCTGCTTGGTGTGTTTTTCTCTTTTCTTTCTATTACTCTCCTTTTCACTTTCATTTTTTGTTCACTGTTTAGCTTTCTCTGTTTTCTCTTCCTCTGTCAGGTCCAACAATATTATGTAAAGTCCATCTATAAACAAATATTAAAAACAAAATAGAATAAACTTAACTTTGGTTATCAAGAGGAGCCTTTTATTTATTAATAAAGCTCCCCATGGCAAGGCAAACCTGCTCGGCACAACATGGCAGACAGACGATCATTCTGCTGCTACGATGCTGGACAGGACAAATAAACCCCCTAAAAACTGATGTGATGGATTTAGATCTCTTTGTCCTGGTAAATACTCTAGCACCAGACTTCTGGGTCTTTTTGGAAAGTCCTGTAAGAGGACCATTACAGTGATCCAGTCTACTGGAGATGAACACATGGATGAGTTTCTCCTGATTTTTTTGGTAGAGGTCGACCAATAGGGTTTTTCCAGGTCAGATACCGATTCCGATTATTAGTAATCACGGAGGCCGAAAACCGATATTTAGAATTGTTATTCATTGCAGTAAAAAAAATCTATTCTTTGTAGAAATTTTGAAATACACCAACTCCAACAATTAGCTTTGTTTAAATGATGCTCAGCATGTTTATTATTGAACAAAATTCACAAGGTGCTCAACAGCAGCAAATCATCAGTTACCTGAAATATTTGATAATGAAAATGGGTAACTCACTTTTATCAAGTAAATATAAAAATCAGACTTAAAAAAAAATGAAATGCTGCTTTATTGTCACTTTCAAGTGTTTAGAACAATAAGAAAAATGTAGGGATAGACCGATAGGAATTTTTTAGGGCTCATGCCGATACCAATTTTCTTCCATCACCCTTAGCCGATGACCGATTTATGTACTGCTGATTTTCTTGAGCCGATATTTGTGGCGGTTAGCCTACTGCTTTTGTTCTCTCACTTTACATAATAAAATGGACACAATGACATCATATACTTTATTTATTTATCTGCATTATTCAGCAAATATCAGAATCAATGAAATCCTAATTTTTTATTCACAAATTTAAATTGCACTTGTGAAATTTTTCAAGTTTGAGAAACCATGTGTCTTTAAAGTAATTAAAGAACAGTTCAGATTTAACTTCAATCAGTCCATAAACTTCCTGTTCACAGACGGACCAAATTCCAACAAAAATCTTTGTTTTGTGGTTTATTATGATCTTAATCATGATCAATAATTAAAGACAGAATCAAAAAATGACTGAAATATAAAGAAAAATGTGTTGGTGTCAGTATTAGCAATACTTGCCCTGGGTTTACTTTGTATTGGGTCGATATCATATATCTGATGAATAAAAAAAAGGAAAAGAAAAAAGAAGAGTATCTAATCGATATCAACTGTTTCGGTCGATACCAATACAAATAAAAATGCAAATATCGGCTTAATGTATCGGCCGGCTGATGTATCAGTCGATCCTTACTTTTTGGGAGCCAAGACTCCTAAATACAATACAGAGAATAATTACTAAAAAAAACATTTGCAGAATTATTTTCAGTGTCATAGTTTGAAAGAATCTGTAGTTGTTTATACTAACCTTTAAAGCAAACATCAACCTTCCTCTTTTTACCAGTAAAATGGAGGAAGCAAGGCTTTTTCCATGATTGCTCACATCATAAGGTCGGGCAGCTGACTTTTTAATGAGGTCATATTATTTTCTATCTCTGGGTTTCCCCTTACTGTTGTTATTTTATGCAGTTTTTGAGGGGTTTTTTTGTTGTTTTTTTGCAAAGTCCCAAGTCCGCTTGAAAGGGAGTTTTCCTCCTGAGTTCCCTGAAATGCATAATTTATGATCCAGGCTTTTCTTCTATTCCTTTATCACGTCGCTGTGCAATATTCATATATAATATAGGCCTGGTAGTTAATTTGGCAAACCTCAAGCAAGTAATGACTTACTCATTCTTCTGACCAATGATGGCAGACCTGGGAGGAAGAGTGTCTTGAAATTCATAGAGGCCAAAACAGAGAAATTCAGCCACAAAGATAATTTACATTTGTCTCTGCTGCTGGTCTGTTTGAGTTTGTTTACATTCTCAGTGTTATTTTTGTTTCCAGTCTTGTATAAATTCAACAATCACTAACAAACATATTGTTAAAATCCACCAGATATTTTAAAAAGTACATGCTTCTCTTTGTTTGGATGTTTGTTGTGTAAAGGAGTTGGAGAAAAAGTTCCAGCAAACTGCAGCCTACCGTAACATGAAGGAAATTCTTACCAAGAAGAATGAGCAGATTAAAGATATTAGAAAACGATTGCAAAGGTGAGTTTTCATCAGTTACTGTTAGATTACATATTAGCATTTTTAGTGCAGAAATGCAGAACAATTCTTATATTTGTTTTGGTTTCTGTTTCAGATATGAGCCCAATGAATGAGTTCAACAGATGTGCACCAGAAAGAAAGGACCAAAATAGTTGACTGTGGTGGAAAGAAACCATCAGTTCCACTACTGCAAGACAAGAGAGACAGAGAAAGGACTTCCACGAGGAGTTGTTCATACATGCTTTACCTTCAGTTGGAATCTTCAGTTCTTATTATTGGCTTTAGTGAAGAGCAGGAGCTGAAAGGATGGCTGCACACACAACTTAATACACAGGAGCATTAGCAACAGCTGGGCTTTGTTTTTGTTTTTTTGTTGATGTTTTTTTTTTTTTTCTGTCTCAATTTTGATTTTGAGCTCACATACAGTAGCGAGCAGACTTCCCTTGGTGCTCTATGCAATTACTAACATGTCCCTGTTTAAAGAGGCCTTGTCCATTTGCTGAACTGGATGGATGCATTCTGTCTGTTTGAAGCTTTGCAGTCTTATTTATCTGATTATTATTCTTAACAATCCAGCACCAAGTAAATAATGACTGATATTTTTTCTTGACAGTCTTAATTTTAGCAGCCCCTTTTCTAATCCAGATCGTTATACCCTATTTCCAACTAGAGTCCAAAAACAATACTTGTGATCGCTTTTTCTTTACATTGCTATTTCAACGTTCAACAGCATTCCAGATGAAAATATGTTCAATGGTTTGACTTGGTGTGAAAAAATCTGATCATAGAAAATATTGCTAATTTATAACATTTATCCTTTCTTCTCCTGCATCGGCTGAATCTAGAACTTCCCCTTTTTCCTTCACAAAGGGCATAGAATATTTTTGTCGGGAATCTTTGTGTATTTTTCGTATTGCTGTGGGTGATGGAGTGTAAGAAAAAGATAATCATATATACATGACGTTCATGAAGAAATGCTCTTGTAGAGTGTGACACATCTACCCTCTATTACACTAGATGTGCAATTGTCTGGACTGTGCAAAAATATGGGGTAATAAAAGCTGTTACCAAATATATGTGTGGTTATTCAAATCATTGTAGATGGCTTGGATTAGAGAGGTTATAGTTATTGGATAAATTAAAATAAATTTCAAGAAAGCTTTTTGCATATGTGCAGACTCAGAAATGTATTAGATTATGATCTACACAGGGTAAAAACATTATTAAAAAAACAACCAAAAACAATAATAAACTTTTAATGTAGCTGACAGCTTCAACTAGGGGGCGCCATATTGCAACAATAGAGCACACAAATTAGTTGATTGTATCATGACTAATATTTGGGTTAATGTTGAAACTTGATGGGTGGTCTTTTTAGTCTGTTTTTTCTTTTAAAGCTGTGGTAGAACTTTGAATGCCAAAAATCATGGTATGCTTTGGCAAAGGTGAGGTGGTGTTTCAGACTGGCTGCCAAGCACACACCAAAACCTGCTAGCATCTCATGCACAGATAAGGCCTTGGATATCTGGTGAGGCTCAGTGATTCCTTTTTTTTCCTTTTTTTTCCTTTTGTTTCCACTACTCTGAGCTGGTATGTTGTGATGCTCTTTTTATTCTTTCTATGTGGTTAGTTTAGAGTTTGTTTTCTTGTTTTTGATTCAGCATATTTTCTCACTTCACTTTCTTTTAAGAAGTGTAAAAAAATAGCATCATGTGGATTGAGAGTGTGAGAGCTAAGATGCAAAAGTGGTCACCAGTCAGTCAACCGTCACCCCCCTTGTTTTCAGTGAAACTCATGAAGCCACAATGCCCTGACTTAAACCTGCGCTAGTTTTGCATCATGTGCAGGAGTTGCATGCATGACTGGTCTTCTTATAGATTCAGAAAAAAGGAATAGGAAAACTACATGAATTTACAAAACTTTACAAACATGTAATAAACATTAGACATTAGTTATTTAACATTTAGCTTTACAGTAATGTAAAACTAATCTCTTATCTACATACTCATTCTTGTACGTGAAAACCAAAATCTCAGTTTTGTGTTTGTGTGCATCAATACCTGCACGTGTGTCTGCAGCTCAGGGGGGGAAAGTGATCATAATTTCAGATAGGATGCCAAAGCTTCGCAGATAGCTCTCAGTGCATGAAATAAATCACAGCGAGCAAGCACAGGAAGTGGTGACTACCATCTCTGAGTACCAGGCACAGTCTCTTGCACGGCTCAAAGCTGTGACAGTAAACTGTACTTCCCGAAAATATGGACCAGTAGTTAATATGTGTGAATTCAAAGCAGCTTTCAGCTTACAGACGAGGCATCAAAGGGGTTTTCTCAGTTTCATGAGAAAGACAGAAGCTTCAATAGTTTGGTATTTCAACAGAAAGTTTAAAGCAGACTTTTGTCTCGTGACAATTACAAATTTAGGTGAAGTTACTTCAGAGCATGTATACAGTAGTTCTCTGGTCTGGTTCATGAATCACACATTGCAAGGTGTACAATGTTTCAGATTAATCCATTGGTCTGATCATTTCAATGCAGGGGTGGAACCTTAGGTGAGAGAAAGGGTACACACCGGACAGGTCGCCAGTTTATCGCAAGGCCGACAAAGAGATAAACAACCACTCACACTCACTAGAAGAATGGTTTGTCCTCCCATTGTTTTTGCACTGTGGGGGAAGCTGGAATACTTGGAAAGAACCAGGATATGCAAATTCCACACAAAAAGGCCAACACACCATTCTGCAGCCTTAGAAGTCGTCATATGGATCACAATTCATCCTGAGGTGATCACAAATACATGAATTTAATTTCTGGGCGGTACTTTTTTATCTGTTAAAAACTTTTTCCTTTAATCTTCTTGTTCAGATTTTCCAATGGTGGACACTGAAGAAATATTTCTTTGAAACTTTCCAGCCATTATTCAGATGATGTGGCGCAAGTTGTCCCTTGGATTGTTCTGATAACTGCTGGTTTCATTACAGCTTCATTTACCACACATCTTTTATCTTACCACCATGTTTGTCACTGAAACTTTAAAAGGAGTGATAGGGATTGTGAAAAGGTTTCTTAGTGTATGTCCCACTGTACCACTCAAATAAAGATGATGGATCAAGATTGAATTATTGGAAACAACTCTCAGTTAGCTTCTTAAAATGGTTGCCAAATCCACTGGTTGTTATCTTGGTTTTGTCTTTTAATTATTTTCTACAAAAATGATTGGCATCTTTAACATACAGTGTATTAAGAGTCAAGAAAATGAAGGAGGGCTCAACAGTGATCTGTTAACAGCCAGTGTATCTAACTACAAATGTTATAGATAAATGTAAAGACGTAAGAGATCCGTCACCAGTATGAGGTGATGAAGACACAATGATTTCATCAGTTTCAACGGAACAGGGTGCTGTTTGACTGGAAAACTATTCAACTCCTTGAAGTTCTCACAATCCCAGCATTCAGAGATATTTCAGCTTGACACAAGAATTTGAACATTCTCTTAACAATCAGGGGAGCTTCAAATTGTCTGAAGTCATCATATACTGTGTTTCAAAATCACAATATTTCACAATGTACAATAATTTACTTCCATTGTCCAAGGCCTAAATTGGTCTTGTTTGGGGTCAGCTGGAAAAAAGCTCTGTGTCCCTACAATCCCCTCCATTTTGGATAATGGATGGATGGCATTAAGAATAATGTAAAATCTTTTGTTAAAGTTGTGCTTTAGACCCAGAGTAAAGATCAAAGAATGAACCCTGGATTCAGATTTAGACTCCTTGGCCTTCCTTTTACGAGTTTGCCACTCAGTCACTATCAAAGGCATTGGCAGTATTCATACTTATCTGATCATGACACAGGCATTTCTCACTACCAAGAAGTACAATTACCAGCTGTTAGAAATCTGAAACGAAAATTCCTATTTGCTCACCATCCTGCTTATAGGCTGGTTTAGAGAAACATATTTTATCATATTAAAATATGTTAAGAAGCCTACTACCTTTCAGAATGAATTACACAAGTATCCACCTAATGTTCTGCAGTGGATTGATGGAAAGTCGAGGTTGTGTTTACTGCTTTATAGTCTTCAAAATCTAAGTTTAATTCACTTTTTATTAAAAACAACATAATTTCACAATATTTCTTTTTTTTACCAAATAATAGTTAAAGAATAATTGAATTAATTTTTTTAATGGCCAAGTCAAATTCCCAACCTGAAGTTGCAACGCTTTTGAAGAACCTTTTGGAGGGAAATCCATCAACGTAGAGTGCAAGCTTTTCTTAATGCAGGGATGTGGGAGAATTTATTTGGGATGATGTGCAGGACTGATCAGCTATTACAAGAAATGTTAGTGAGGTCACAACATACCCTCAGTCAGCAGCCACTTTATTACGTACAACTTGCTAGTCCTGGGTTAGACCCCTCTTATGTCTTCAGAACTGACAAAACTCTTGGTGGCAAAGATTTAACAAGATTTCAGAAACACTTTACAGAGATTTTGGTCCATATTGACATAACATCACACAGTTGCTGCAGATATTTTTGGCTGCATATCCATGATGACCATCTCCTGTTCCACCGTATTCCAAAGGTGCTCAATTGGATTGAAATCTGCTGGCTGTGGAGGCCGTCTGAGTACAGTGACCTCATTGTCATGTTCAAAAAAACCAGTTGGAGATTATTTCAGCTTTGTGAGATGGTGCATTATCCTGCTGGTAGTGGCCATCAGAAGATGGACTCACCACTCATGAAGAGATAGACATGGTCAGCAACAATACTCAGGAAGGCTGTGGTGGTTAAACCATGTGGCCAAAATGTGCCAGAAAACATCCCCCAACCATTCCAGCACGAGCAGCCTCAACTGTTTATACAAGGCATGATGAGTCCATACTTTCACCATGTTTACACCAAGTTTTGAACCTACCAGTTGAATGTCACAACTGAAATGGAGACTCATCAGACCAGGCAGCATTTTCTAATCTGTTGTTGTCCAGTTTTGGTGAGTCTGCAGTAATTGTAGCTTCAGTTTCCCGTTTTTTAGCAAACATGAGTGGCAACAGGTGTAGTCTTCTGCTGCTGTGGCTTATCTACATCAAAGTTGGACCTGTTGTACATTCAGAGATGGTATTTTGCATACCTTGGTTGTAACCAGTGATTATTTAAAATATGGTAGCCCTTCTATAATTCCCAACATTGCCCCATTCTCCCCTGATCTCTGACATCGATAACACAATTTTACACAGCTGGCACACACTGGATATTTTGTCCTTTCTGACCATTCTCTTTAAAACCGCAGAGATGGCTGTATGCTTAAATTCCAATAGGTCAGCAGTTTCTGAAATACTCAGACCAGCCTGTTTGTCACCAACAACCTTGCCATGTTCAAAGTCACTGAAATCCCCTTCCTTTCCCATTGTGATATTAGAACTTCAGCAAGTCATCTTGTCAACATGTCTAAATGTATTGAGTTGCTGCCATGTGATTGGCTGATTAACTATTTGCGATAACAAATAACTAAACAGGTGTACCTAATAAAGTGGCTGGTGAGGGTATATTAAAAGGATATGACTATGTTATTGGATCTTTATCTTTAATATATCAATATACACAATACATATAATTCTAAATATGTTATTTACTTTTATCAATCTAGAATGTTTATGTTTTATTGTACCTGACTGTACACATGGTGGAGTGTCCTCAGCTTCCTGCCAACTAAACAGGGACAATTGAGTTTTTTAGATTAATAACAATAAGTATTATAGAATAAGCTAACTATGGATATGATACCATACACCATAGTGACTATAAGCCCTAATATGTCTATAAATACGTTAACCAGTCAGAAAACTGAAGTTCCCAAGACACATTTAAATCAAACTTGATGTGGCAAGGTAATCTATTTTAAGCCTCCTTCTAAATCTTTTACATAGCATATAGCACATATCAGAGTATTGCAATCAAGTAGCAGCCTTTTGGCAGTTAGTGAATAATAATGAGCAAGAAAACCTCTCAGGCCTCAGAATTCTGTTCCCAGAAGACAAACACTAATCTGATCATGACACAGCCGTTTCCGTGTGCCTGTTTGTGATCAAAACTGAGAAACGCAACTAACAATAGGTAGAAATCTAAGAGCCGAAGTCCCACACACATATCCTCTAGTATCATTTAAAAACATGCCAAGAATGAAAAGTTATGAGGTCGGGAAGTGAAACTGTGAAAACAAAGTCTCTCAGCTAGGCAGAGGTCCCCAACAAAGGCCAAAAACAGCACAGGAGTATCACAAGGAAGTACATCCAGAAAAATGGTTTAACTAGTTTTGTTGTAGATATAATCTCCAAATATGTCATTGCTGCCTTGAAAACCAGACTGCATTTCTTCATTAAGACCATAATGTGACCTTTTCATTCCGTTTAAGGCCACACGCTGAGCTTGCTCATTTTCACTTTTAACTTCTTTTCAGCAGAAATGTTTGTGTGACAGGGACTTTCTACTTTGCCATGTTTTCGTGCCAATGTGGTCAACTGTGTGACTTTTTTCTGATATTTATATCCCCTGATGTTTGTCATCACCATTAAACTTCCCACTTCCCTGTCCTTCCATAGAATTGTACTTATCACATGATTACCTTTTGTCCAGACAGAAATTGAAATGGTAAAATATATTCATGTGTTCTCGAGGCAAGATATTAGCTAGAATCATTACAAGTAGGTTAGATTTAATTTTGGCCAAACAAACCGTTATTCAACAGTCTTGTTTTGAGGGGAATATATCTTTGTTTTCTCTCTGTCATGTCAAGAGTTATGTATACGTTGTTTTCTTTTTAACTAAATGATCTATGGTTCTTGAACTGGTTGTATTCTGAATCATTAGTACTATTTAGAGAACAGCCTGCATTCCCACCTCTTATTAGCAGTTCTGTTGTAATCAAGAATTTCATCCCCGGTGAGCACGACTCATTCTGTTTTCAACTATCTACCATTTTAAGCCTCCAGCTGGTAGCCAACTTTTTTTACTCTTAGATACAAATTTAGCCCACAAGAAAATGTAATATCCACATTTATCTTCATTGTAGCGTATAAAGAGTGTTTACATATTTTACATTGCTTGTTGTTTTGCACAGATCAGTGTTCAGGCAACCTGGTATCAACATATAACTCTATATTCATCTAATCCAATGTATTTTGTACCTCTTACTCTAGTTACATATTCATCATGGCTAATCATTATTAACCAGTAGCCTACTGATAGTGAGGACAGAGAAGCCTTGTACTTTCTCCCATACTACCTCCTTATAAGCATTTTAGAGCATGTTATAATTGTGGAATATCACTTGCAACTTGCAAAGGAAGACTAGTCATGATGTGACATTTTGGAGCCCAGAAAATTTTGTAGTTTTAATTTCTTAGAGAAGTGATTCTCAACTGATCTTGCTTTGAGACCCACCATCACCCTTAAAGGGACATTGTGTAACATTTACCGGCCAAAATTTATTTATGTGTTATAATTGGTGTAATATGACCTCCGCTAATAATCTGACGCATTCTCCTAAGCGAAGAATTTTAGATTTGTTTATGTTACAAACCCCCAGCTCGCTAGGGAAAAAGGGGTTGTGAACATTAACCCACAAACAAATTCTTTTAGTT
>JAPMNP010632826.1:0-13277 GCA_029874935.1 Atherina boyeri
TGAGAATTTTGCGTGTGACGTGGTTTCAAGTGATCATGGCATGGATGGGGATATCCCAGCTGACACAGCTACCGTGTGTTGGAATGACCCGATGCCAGAAAGTGTAGACTCTCCATGAGTTTGGTAATTGCAGGTATGGCATGACTCCTCCTCTTTTTTGGCTCCAAATCCACCTTGAGTTCCTCCAATAGTTACCAGATAGCAGTGTTGGTTAAACGATAGGCTAGGATGATCTTTTCTTTAGTCATGCCAAATAGGTTAATTTGAGTATGGAAAATGCGTTCTCTCCGACTCCGTGTCTCATTTCGATGTCTCCTCCTTGCTACAATAACCGCTGCCATGAGTGCGCAAGAATGCTTACAGTCAGTTTGATCATCACTTTCGAGACTGACAGATATACAGCAGGCCTAACTCACCAATTAACTATATTTGTGTCAAGTTTTCTAAATCAGTTGTAGACCTACTGAATTATATTTCCATGTTTCCTCTCCAAAAACATTTGCACCTACTGATATTGCATTTCTGCGAATAAAATAGGCCCAAACATTCCCACAGTATTTTAAGTTTATTTTACAAAGTTTATTTTACAAAGTTTATTTCACAGTGTTTTAAGTTTATAAATTTTCATGTAAGGTTAAAAATGCTTTTCCATCTATAATTGCATATTGCCACACGTAAACTGGTGCAAATGATTGCAGTCAAGCCAGTTAATACCTCCTTTCCCTTTGTGCAAAAAACCCAGTCCGTTTTGCACTGGCACAAGGGATCTCGGTGTTGATAAATCACGTTGCATAAACTACATTAATATATTTACATACTGTACACTCCTCCCCACATCCGCAGAAATGTGTGGCCGCCCCAAATTACATATTCATCAATCTGGAAGTACTAACTGTATAACGTCCGCTGTTTTGCAGCTTTAGTAGACACAATCTTCTTTGCGCACTCTTAGTAAATCAGTTTGCATGTTTTTTTTGTGTGAGCAACAAGTTTGCACGTGTGCAAACCTTTGATAAATCCGGCCCTACAGTATGTGTACATACGTACATACACTTCTCTATACCTCTAACAAAACAAAGCAGGAGTCAGTTTTTGTTAGAGCTGTTTATTTTTCTTTGTATATTGGCAGGCATCAGCTATTTTTTACTGCATCTTGACAATTTTTCAGAAATATACTGATTCCAAATACTGCTCCAACCTAACAGAGTGACTGCCAAGTACAGAAACAGTTGCAGCAGTCATGTCATGAAGGCAGATGATGTACACAAAGAGAGAATATAGCAGAGTTTACAGGTAATTTAACCTATTTTTGTAGCAATTCTATATATATTATAAGATATTGACCTCAGGAAATGCTCATGTTAGAGCAGATATACAGTAGATTGTCAAGTTCAAGTTCCAGTTTATTGTCAGTGATCAGTGATGGTCCACCCTCTTGGTTTCCAACACTGCTCTGTTTTATACCTCTGTTTTTGTAACATATGAAGGCAGAGGCATTATTTTAGGTTGTTTGTGGATGCTCAAATGTTTACAATTATTGTGACAAAATTTGAAAAACATGTATTAAGTTAATCTCAAATGATTTTTTACATCCTAAAGGTGAACTTTACTGAGATATCAGAAAACAAGAAGCACTTTCCTGGCCACATATCAGTGTCAAAACACAGGACACAGCCAGTCGGGGTGGAAAAACATGCAACCACAGGGTTCTCAATGAAAACCCACTCATACTTGTTGTATAACATTTACAGTACAGTACATTCCTGTTACAACATTTTGATAAAGTTGGTTCCGCTAAATCTACAGATAGGCTCTACCATCTTTCAAGCAAATATTAATCTTTTTGAAGTTCATGAAAATCCACATTTACAACTTATTTTTCAAGACATACAGGTGTACAACACAACATGTTCAGAGAGCCCCATCATTCTTAGTTGCAGGTGTTCACAAACAGAGCATCACAAACTTTTTTTGTCAATGTTATCATACAGTAGCATTTGTCTAGGGTCCTTTAGGAAAACAGGTCACTGTACCACAAACACAAGTTTGGCATCTGCACAAAAATACATTCCTCAGATACACACAACAAATCCTGCAGTCACAACAAACTCAATTCATAGATGCAGACTTTCATACAGATCCTTTTGCACCTCCTATGATGACATCTCTTACACCTGGACAAGCCTGCCCTAGCACACTGAAAAATAACAGTGAAAAGCAGCATAATACTATTGAAACTGTATGTAGTGCATGCTACACACAATGTTACTAAGTGGCATATATTTGGTCATCTCAAAAGCAGCCCTAGTTTGATCTAGTGGATGTCTTAAATTGTTTCTCAGAACAGGTACCTGCACAGGACAAGTGGGACATACCCAAGAGTATACAGATACCTGTTCTTCCAAGTTTTTCTTTCTGGGCTGGTTTAACCTCATATTCTCAATTTAGCTGCTATCTATTTTGTTGTAAAGGACATGCTTTCAGTATTCTATTCCAGCTTAAATTACCGATCCCTATTATTTGTACACTAACAAGACCTGTTGAGTTATTTAAGCTGTATTTGGAATGATGGTCAGTGAAAATATCACAATAGTCAAATAATGTATTTTGATTTAATCGGGCAAATATATCTGTGATGCTCAGAAGATTGATCCAAACTTTTAATGACCAATCTGTTTTCTCTAATTATTCTTTGAAGTTGACAAGTGTGTTTTTTTAGTGAAATGTCTCAATGGTTAATGCAGGAAACTGAATTTTGGCACACATTCATGTCCTTTTATTATCAATCATGTTGCTGATCTACAGACTTTGTGACAGATGGGATAAGCTGGATGAATGCTTTGAGCTAAAATCTCAGTCATTCCAATGAGTATAAGCTGGACTTTTTCTCCGGTGCCAATTAAAAAAAAGTCACCCAGTCAAATCTTATCAGTTACCGGTCAAGACTATGATTATGAGAATGATTCTAAACATAGCCGTAACCGTGAATCATGCTGGTTGGCATGTCATGGTTCATTACACATGAATCGGTGCATATGTTTGAAGTGTCAAGTCAAAGTCTTCATCTCAATCCAACAAAAAAATGTTGTTGAAGGATCTGAAATGAGCAGATAATGAGAAGAAGAAGGAATTAAAGCTGCTATGCACAGATAAATGGGCTAAAATTACTTCAAGCTGATGAGCAAGACTGATTTAACATTTGCTGAATATTTAGTATCAGATATCACTGCACATTGTGGTCACAAAATATACTAAAGATAAAGTTGTGCATACTTCCACCACTCACAAATTTGGTGTATAGAATTATTTGCATCACAATACATTCAATTAGTTTACTTTTGCTATTTGAATATAGGAAACTTTGGGTTTGCATACTTTAATCCACTATTGTAATTTATAAGAATAAACAGGGCTCTATGAAAGTAATATAGAGGCAGCAGCACTTAAATAAAAAGCTGGATTACAGCTTCCAGCCCACTATCTTTGGAGATGTTATAAATACAATATGTACTTTGTATATTGTGCTTGCTTGAGCGCTGAGGTTGTGTTATGGCCTCTGCCACTCTCTATTTCCCCTGCTCTTTTTCTCCCTCACTTTATCCGTGGATCCATCAGGAACACAGCACGCTCCAAGGGTAAACACACACAAACAAACTCTCCCCATCATTCCAGGACAGTTTATGTGGGATGAAGTGATAAAATCTCTTTGCTCCATTGTCTCCATCTCACCATGCTGCACTTCACAAACACAGAGAAAACACACATCGGAAGTATTCACTTCAGGCTTTAACACAGTACTGCTATTTCTCTTTTATCATGTAACAACGAAGAATCGGCAACTCTTAATCCTTCCATTGGTTTAGAAAGGCTGGGATTAAAGGTTGAATGTGGAGCATTTTTATTAATAGCTTGATTTAAAAAAAAAAAAAGATAAACATCGGCTAAGCATTTAGAGTCGTGCAGAATGAAAGTACAGCATTTCCTTTATAAAGATATTTATTTATTTATTTATTTATTTATTTATTTATTTATTTATTAGAATATGAATTTTGACAGGTTCGAGAATGGTGTTATGTTTACATCTACCAGTCAATAGCGGCCGCCATTGCGGGTTGCCAAATATGGTCTCTATGTTCCAATAGTATGTTCGGCACAGCTCGGCTGTCACTGGGAAAAATGGCGGAGACAGCAACGCAAGGCAAGTAGCTGCTTCAGAGCTCCAGATATATCTTTATCTGTCTCAGGAGATGAGTGACCGGAGAAGAGGAGAAACTAGAGTGAGATGAAGCCTACACTAGATGGACCCAAATAAAAAATTTCCACAGCTTTAAAACACATGCGGAAATGGTTTCTTTTTTTTCCTGGATTGGTAAACTAACTTGCTTGCTAACTTGGCAAATGTTAGCTGTCAGTTAAGTAACCACGGCTTATAACATGGTCACTTACAAAAGAAAGAAATATTGATCAAGATACGTTCATGTTTTTTACCGTTAAAATCTAAAGTTTTTCAAAAGAAGCAGCTGAGTTGACTATTTGATATATGATCTTGTTGTGACATATTGCCAGAGGAAACGGCACTGGCCACAGAACTTGCAGCTCGGTCGGCCGCAGCTGTTTTATTAGGCCTAATCAATGAAGGGAAATGAGATGATTGCTTAACGTTATGTTCCTTGATATCAAGAATCAATGTCCACAAATAGTTTCCTACATTGTTTTTATTGCAAGAAATATCCACCATTCACCCCGATCATTAAATGTTTATCAAGCAAGTAAGTCTATCCTAAATCGTTTTATCCACCATTTACTTTGTATCAAGCAAGTTAGGGTAACACGGGTTAACGTATGTTCTGAGTTTCTGTTGCCATGGTATCCAACTAGTGTTTGAGCCAGCGCAATAATTTAGAAAAATCAGCCTATTTGACCGTAACTTTTTTATGGAAACACTGCCAATCAGAATTGAGTATTCACCCAGACCATGGTATAAACTCCTCTACAATACAGTCGTCACTGACATGGTGCAGGCTTGTCACCTGACGTACTGGCAGCGAACCTGGCAACACTACGGCTGGAATTATTTTTCTGCCATTGCAACTACAACCTAGAAACACTAGATGCGGCTATTATGTTTGTATTCCATATCTGAGCTTTAAAGAATCTCTCTTTAAAAGTACACCAATACTTAAACAAAATGGACCCTTCTCTAGCTTTTCTCCCAATCTGTCAAGGTCTATGAATGTTCACATGTTGGTTGATGCTGCATATAAAGACAGGGATCCCTTGGTACATAGCTGCTAGAAATATGCATTCTCTTGGCCTTTGCACATTTTTATTAGTTTTTATAATCCTTTAATCAGACCAGAATGACTCACAGCCATGATAATCCTTACCTGGGACATTAGGTTATGATTGGTGCTGCAGAAGCAATTCTTTTTCAGTTTCTTCCTGCTTTCTGTGTCTCTTTCTTTTCTTTGTATTCTTGAAAGCCAGAAATATTCTCGTTTCAAATAAAATTTCTTTATACACATACATATGAACGGGCACACATGCGCTTACACATGGACTTTACGTGTGTGTGTGTGTACTCACACACACACACACACACACACACACACACACACATGCATGGAGAGATACACACAGCTTTTTACTTAGGCTGCACATGGGGGTTCAGCAGCGGCAGCCCCAACTCAGTGGGGTGTGTGCATGAGTGTGTGTGCATGCTTCTGTGTGCTATGTGGGGTCAGAACGGTACTTGTTGATTCTGGTGCATCGAATTACTGCCTGTCTGTCACATCCAATTACAGTTTTGGACTGCTGACACACACAGGACGCTTCTGTATGTGTGTGCGGGTGTTTGTCACTTATTTCCAGCCGTGTCATGCTGACAATACCAACCACAAGTATCCACTTGTGACTTGGCAATATTTTCATCTTGATCAAAACTAATTCTGTGTCTCTGATGTGTCTTTTTATAAATCAGCCTATTGTATTAATTGGCTGATAATGGTGCCAGCATAATACAAGTTTTCCTATCTTTAGTATTTGTTAGAAGTTTAAATGATAAGCCAGCCAAACACATCTTGAGTGCGCCTGGTGCTGCCTCATGAAATAAGTTCCACTACATCTGGGGAATCCATTGCAATTGAAACCTCATGTGTGACCTAAGGTACTGTTTAGGGTGGTGCTCTGTGTCTACAATGCAAGAAAAGTTTCTATTCAGAGTGCTGTAAGACATACAGTCCTATTAAACATATGTACATTCATGCTGAAGCTACGTACCCGGATGATGATATCATTTACAAGTATTTCATCAGTCATGTTAACATTAAGCTGCCATTTCTGACATGGAATGTCCATTTAGAAAGAGCAAGCACTTCAATTGTCATCCAGTTCCTTCTGTTGTACCTGGACCAAGTCTCCTGAACATCTTTCACGTTTCCTCATCGCAAGGCCTGTGCACTTCTCTGAGAAAAGTGTGAACATGTGAACTTGAAAGTGAGTCAACGCTTTCGTAGTCAAAAAAAGTTTTTAAAGAAAAGAAAAACGGAGAGAATCAGGGAGTTTATTATTCCTGTCCAGTGTTTTCTTTCCCAGTTCCATCAACCAGTGTGGAGACGGATCATTTTCTCCCTCTCACCATAGGTGTCAATGAGGCCACACACCAACAGTGCATGTTAACGCACACAGTCTATTCCCACACCAACGCCCACACATTCACAGACCCACATAGGTGTCAGCATGGAAGTCATAGCACTTACACACTCTGTCTCCATCACTTATCACTCACTTCTGTATCTGTCTTTTTCTAATTCTTGTGTCTTCTCTCACCGCAGCTCCTGCCTTTTTTGTTTTTCTTTTGTCTTTTGCATGGACTGATTCCTCTTTGCAACAGGAGTTGTACCTATCTTTAAAAGTTTTTCACCGATGCAGCACAAAACCAGTGCAAAATTGTTTTCATGATTAATTTTCAGAGGAAAGCACACTCAAAGACAACCACCTCTCTCCTTGGTTTTTGCTTCTTTCCTTCCAAAACGCCTCTTCTAAACTCTTCCTATCCCCCCACCTAGCTTCCACCTGTTTCCGCTTCCCAGGATGCCATGCGGGAGACAGCAGAGCAGATCATGGAGTTGGAGAAGGCGCTGAGAGAGAGCATGAACACCTCTGCACATAGAGAGGGTCTTTGGGCACAGGAGGAAGCTGCCCGTGTTCAAGCCCAGAGACAGGTTTACCTACTGTTACACATAGTCATGGTGGACCCAAAGCTAGCATTTATATACACACGCTCATACACACAGATGGCTTCGTGCATCTCTACGCAAGCAGCCTGATTAGCTCATGTAGAACCACTGAAAAAATGTCATGAACTGAACTGCACCCCCGTGTGGCTTCAACATGTACAGTTACAGAGGTATCACTAAACACTTGAAGCTGGATGTTGTAATCCAACAAATATGATTATTACAGAAGAGTTGCATTTAGTTTCCCCTCGGTTTTGGTTTTTATTCTCTAAATCTGCTTATGTTTGTTTCTTTTTCCAATGGACTGAAGTTTAAAAGCAAGTGAAGAAATTCAGACACTGTGCTTTTTTAACTTTTTTTTTAAAACTGGTAAATGTAAGCATATGTTTAACATGTTGTACATTCACATGCATATAATCAGAATTTACTAACAAAGCTGTAGACTGCAGGCTTGCAAACTTGATAGAACACAGGCTGCCCTTTTAGCCTGTATGTCCTGATATCTATCCATCTGTCTTTCTGACTGCCAGCTGGTCGGTCTACATCTTAATGTGGCTCCAAAAAAGAAGAAAAAAAAGAGAAAAGACTGTGTGTGCTTTTGTATCTGTGTGTGAGTGTAGGTGTGTCTGTGGTGGGAAAGAGAAACAAGGCGAGGGGAGCGTGTTTCCTCCCGGTGTGAGTATGCATTTGAATGAAAATGACCTCGCATTACTTATGAGTGCCACAAGTAATATGAGAGCTATCGGTGGTTAAAACAAGAGCTAACATTTTGAGGCAGAATGATGGCTGTATTGCTTTAAGCCCACTCACAAGCAGAACTTAAAAGATGAAGAGAGGGGACTGGTGGACAGAGGGGCCAAGTAAGAGAAGGTCAAACTCAGTTTAGAAAATTCTGTGAGAGCCAATGCTAACTGCGGCTTGTTTTTTCCTCCTTCGTGTACTTTGCACGCTCAACTTACATTCAGCATGGATACTGTGTTTATCAAACAATATTCTGAAACACCGAGAAGCCGGAGAGAAAAGTATATTTATGTCTGCGGGACTTTTCGCACGCATAGAAGTGGATGATTCAGCTTTGACCTAAGTTTACCCATGTGCAGATGAATCGGAGAGATCCTTTTTCGAAGTTGTGACACATTAACACTCCTTGACCCCAAAAGTCATCGTGAACTTGATTTTATTTTAAATCATTCCAGACCATACCCATAGAGAACATAATGAGCCAGCATGCAGTCATATTGGCAACGCTGAACTAGAATATAGTTACAGCCACGCTGCTGACACAAGGGAAGGTGCTTATCTAACCAAGCGCTCAAGCTCCTCAGCCACTGATGCTCAATGGAAGCTGTCAGTGAGGTGACTATTGTAAACAGACATGAAGTCGACACATAAGGAAAGTCAGCATGTCATCATCTTAAAATTTAGACAGCTGTCAGTTAACTGACATTCTTGCAACAAAGACTGGAGAAGTATCTGTGGAAGGACTAGAGCGAAAGAAAGAGACAGATCTCGTCTGAGAGATCACCTGACCCTGGCACTGTTTCAGAATGCCATGCCAAACTCACATTCTCACACCCCTCCCTCCCTTTCTTCACTCTTTACTCGATTTTCCTCTTTCTTTCACCTCCGTCCCAGAGTAATCAGTCTCATGATGCGTAATGCGCTGAAAGTCTTCCATCAGCCTGACCAGCTGAAATGGAGCATGGGTAATGCCCTGGGTCACTTTTCTTCACACCCCCGTCCTCTAAGTCTTTCACTTCGTCTTTGCCTCCCTCTGTCTCTTTCTCCCTCATAAAATCACTTCTGCCGTTCATCCTTGTTCTTTCCCATCTGGCTTCTTAAATTGTCTCACGCAATTATCTCCACACTCCCTTTCTTTTCACTTCTGCCTCTTTCCCTCTCTGGCGTTTGAACTAGGCCTTTGAACCAGGAACACGACGCAAATGGACAAGAGGGATTTGGTCCTTACCTCTGAGCCCTCAATCAGCTTATCAACCAAAGGGGCTTTGGGCCAGTCTTAGTGAGCCTTAGCCTGGCTGGGGGGCTTTGCCTTGAAGTTGAGCTAAATTAGCACGCACAGGCTCACCACTAAGCTGATTAGGTTCCTAATTTCACTAAAATGCATTGTATTCCTTATTAATGATGTGATTGTGAAGTGAGGACTACCCTGGGTGGTGCACTAATGAGAGGCTAGGAGGGGGGAAGCTCAGGGTTGATCGACGTGTGGTGGATATAAATGGAGTTGTGAGTGTGACCCTTGACATTTAAGGATGAAAAGACCGACTTGGTATTTATTTAAGCCCTAGAATGTGGTATCAGACATAAAAACCTACGTGATTTTGGACAGTTAGATTTCATCTTTTTTATTGGGTGCAGCATTTTCCTGTTAGTAGGAAAACAGCCACTACGTGTTGCATTGCTAGAACAAAAGATATATTTATTTCCATTGAGAACTTGGGAATTCTCCACTCGCCATGCTTTCAGTTGTCCTCTTTTTTTCCATATGTGATATTCATGAACAGTCAGTGAGCAGATTATCTGACATCTGTGAAACACACATAGAAAGCTGGAGGATATGGAGGGTGTCCTGAAAATGTGTGAACGATTTGCCCCCTTCATAAAAGAGGCCCATTTCTTTTTTCATGTCCTACCCCATGGAGTGGTTTTCCTTAAAACTCTTTATTTCAGTTTTTGGTTTTTTTGTTCTTTCCAACTTTTGTCTCTCAGTTCAATTTGTAATTTAACAATCTCAAAGCTTTCAGTTAGTCAGAATTGATCAAAGAAGATATTCTATTGTCCTGGATTGTTATCTGAACATTTCGTGCAGCGCTGGAATCTATTGTGAAGCACTTGTTCGGCAGTTACACACTTCCTGTCTTAGGAATAATGATGCCCTGAGGTCACATCCTGTCTATCAGGCACTCAGGTTGGACACACATGCTTGCCTGGCCTGGAGGGCATGTTTGTGCAGAAGAAGGAGATGTACTTGAGAGCATGAGCACAATCCTCACCAACTCCAAAGTAGAACCACACTTGACTAAAAAGATAAAATAAGTGATGAAAGGTGGGAGAGGAGAGGGAACACTTGTTTCCAGTGCAAGGGTCAGTGGACATGTCATTCAACTAACCTATGATCTCCTAAATTTTGCCTGCTTCAAGATGTCAGCTACCCATTGATTGTCATGTTTAGGCTGTCATTTCATGTCATCTTTAAGCATTCCAGCACCCACACAGCCCACACACAGGCATCCAAAATGCATTGTGTATCTGATTACTTCTCCATGTCCACATGTACGTCTGTGTGCCTGCTCAAGGGCTGAATGAAATATGTATTGGATTTAACATGACATAAATAATTCAGTGACTATCTCTTACATTTTTGAGCAGAGCAATGTTGATATCCTGTGTTTTCACGGTGTTTAAACATGTTCCTTCCTCCTTAAATAGTTGGAGGAACTGATGGGGGCTTTGGAGAAGACACGTCAGGAGCTGGACGCCACTAAACTGCGGCTATCCTCCACTCAGCAGTGCCTGCATGAACGAGACGGCCACCTCAGCAGTCTTCGGCAGGAGAGACGCAAACAGCTAGAGGAGATTCTGGAGATGAAGTTAGTGTCACACTAACTGTATTTATGTCTGTATTTGGTGCTCTTACATTCAATTACGTTCAGTGGTAACTCAATCAGGCACACCTGCACACTTCCATTCAGTTTTGTACAACAGCCCTGCCATGTGATCTATTTTAGAAAGATCTTACTGTTCAGGCTTAGGTAACATAGCTGGCAATGTTTAATTTCAATCATATGTTTATTATTTAGGTCAAATTCAAGTTGCAGATTGCAACCAACTGAATAACCACTGCTTTATCCTCCCTTTTCAAGCATGTAGGCCACTAAAGATCCTAGAGTTAGTTTAAAAAAAAAACTGTTAAAACATAGTCATGCATCACAGTAGGCTCTCCGCCATCTGTAGGTATAAAAAAAGAAAAAAAAAAGAAAACTTGCTCTGAGGTAAGACTTGTAAAAACATAGTTATAAATGTTATATTGCGTTTCTTTCAACAGATCCTCTTATATACTAAACACTCAAACTTGAAAGGCGGTATTGTGCTTATATTGATTAGTGTCTTTAATTTTTTATCCTTCCCTCTTATGTGAATTAGACTGTCCAGATGTTCCGTCTATTTAAAAGTACACACAGCCCTACAGCTGCACAATATTGTTGCAATCTTGTTTTTAACTAGCTTAATCTGTTCTACTTCCCTACAGTCTTTCCCCTCTTTCAATTCACATAGTCTGTAATCATGTGCCGCATATATACCTCACAGTCATGGCTTTGTATTTCTCTGAAGACTTGAAAACAAGATTTCAGATGTAATATTTCAGCAATGCAAATATTGTGCCATGTAGCATAAGGAGTACTGGTAAGTACAGTAATATGCCTGCTGAGAAAACAAACCACACAAAGTGTTAGTGGTAGTGAATGACAGCTTGTACAGTTATAGCAATATTTATTCATTTATTTACTTTTTTTTTTATCAAGGCTGGCCTGATTTGCTCAGTGCTTTACCATTTTATTTGAACATTTTTTATTGTCCTGCACAGCAGTTGTGTTGCTGTAGCACAAAAAGTCAGCGTCTGATCCTGTAAGAGGTATTCTTATTCAGTCACCTGATCACATGTGCATGAGTGTTATATAGACATCAGCACCGAGGTGTACTGTGAAGCAGGGTCAGCTACAGTATAGCTGCCTTGTAAAAAGTTACATTTATTGAGGACAGGTGGTGCGGCCTTGGACAGCAGGTTAGAAAAAAAAGTGTGTCCAGCTCTATTTTAATGTGCCTGTGTGATGGAGAGGGAGCAAGATGAAGAGGAAGCTAAGGAAAAGCTGTGCCGGAATGCCTGCGTTTCCATATGTGAGCGTGTGTCAAGGGGTATGTGTGAACGTGTGGGCGAGCTCAGTGATCCCGTCAGTGGGCTGGCTACATGTGTGTCTACTTTGAGCTTTCTGATTGAAGGAGCATGGGACCACATATCTGCTTGTCATGTGCCACAGAGAAAAGCCTTTAATGTCAGCCATTTGGTACAGTACTGTATGAAAGGGAAGGGTGGCACATGTGTGTTGAGAAGACAACTTTTAAGTCAATTATGCTTCTCTGATCACACTAATTCTTAAAGAATGTGTATACATGTATGATATCACTCTCTGCTGTGTGTGTATTTGTTGAATATGTGGAGGACTGATAAGAGAGTGCCCTTTGTCTCTTTGTACAAACACACACTTTTGATACAAACCATCCTCCTGTCTGTTTCAATTCCAACAACCAAGTTTACCAGGAGTGCTTGTTAGTAGATGTATTACACGTGATACGGATTATGTCCATGCTTCAGGTGTATCTGGGAAATTACAAAATGCTCAGTGGCCCAGCAGCATGTGACTTATATTTTTGTACTTGAATGGCATTGCACTTACATTGGTATTTTATTACCATCAGATGATGGCTGAGGGAGAAGCTCTGTGTGATGGTTGGTTGACATAAACAGTAACTAAGTATATAGGAATCTGTTTTTGTGTTCAAACTTTTGCCTAGTCTGCACTAGTGAGAGCTAATGGAGGGGGCATAGGGGGCATGAGTGCGTGTGGTCTGCTATGCATTGGATTCTGTGCGTATGAAGAGGTTGCAAGCTAGGGTTTGGGGTCACTGATGATGAGGATTAAAGGACTGTTGAATTGCAAGAGGGGGGCAAAGCTTCGTGAGACTGACATACATCTGAACAAGCCACAAAGATACGCATGCAAATGCACGCACAACCTCAGTAAAACTCACATATAATCACTCACGTCTGCAGACATGCACATACTTACACAAATTGTGGCTTTCTGCTGAAGAAGGGGCCATATTACCACAGCACAGCTCTGGTCCAAGTTAGCACAAGGAAAACTAAACAGGAAAGATATAGGGCAGAGAAAGGGAGGCAACAAGAGGGAGAAAAAGGAATCCGAGTGAATGCTGAAAAAAATGTGACACAGGGAAGGGGGG
>JAPMNP010632840.1:2033-14443 GCA_029874935.1 Atherina boyeri
CTGTTATTGTAATCTATTTCTGCAGTTGTCTGCATTTGTGTGTTTTGCGGCTACACCGTGCCTCGCAATTTCCCAATCATGCATATTCAAGTGTTACGCCGATGCTTAACAGTGGACGCAACTGGAATTAGAACGAGGACATTAGACTTCATTAAAGAGAGAAATGATTATCAGGTTTATCTTTTGAAATGTCTATTAAAATGTGTGTGTCGTTCTTCACTTATCTGTCACCTGGCTCCCATGAGCCTGGCAGACTAATAGAGAGATGGTGAGGGGCAAAGCCCAAGAGAGAGACGGAGACCCATCAAGCTCTTCGCTCAGGCTGGAAAGCTGCCTGTCTGCTCTGCCACTCTCTGTCTAGCTCAGTGTGTCTGACTCAGTTAACGCCACAATCCCCATTTCCCCGACAGTGGCAGCGTTAACAGACCCTGTGTTGTCCAGTGAAGCCTTGCTTTCTCACCCCCCCAAAAAAAAGAAAAAAAAAGACAAGAAATCCGACAAAACAATACCTGTAGCAGCATAAGAAGTGTTATGATATATTCAAGAAATTAGCTCTTTTCAGCCTATGGCAACAATCTAGTCTCTCTATAGAGCTTTGGCTGACAAAAGCTCCCATAAGAGCGCTAGAGAGGAAGATGGATGAAGTTGCCCCTAGACACTCATATCAGGTCAGCGTGTGCTTTATCCCCTAATGGTTAAGGTTAGGATTGAGTAGGGGGTGATACTAGATCTGAGCCTGAGGGCTGGTGTTCTGTCTAGAAGAGCAGGAAGTTGCAACCATCCTCCATCATGGCCCACATTTAGCAGCGCTGGGCCACCAGCACCAGTGCAGCTAGCAGGTTGAAGCGCCGAGCTCGCTTGTTGGATGTGTCCTTCCACCCAGAGAGCTTTATTATTAGAAAGGACATAAACAGACTAATTAAATCGCAGCAGTGGAGCTGAGCTGACAGCTGGCGCAGAGAGTGTGACCAAACAGATCCCTATCAAAGTGCAGGAGCTGTGTGTCTATAAGCGTTCTGCTTTTTGTGTGCAAGAGTGTGTTTCCTCACATGCATGACTTTATGTTCCATAAGTACGCATTTGTGTAATTTTATCCATAGGAGATCATTTTACACAGTAATTTCCTGCGCATTCACTCTCATCTCAATATCTTATCAGTCTATCGTGAGGCACAGAGATTCACTTGGAAGGTCCAAAATGTTACAAATGCTATCCAGCAGAGCAGTAAACACTCCAGTAATTAGTGCGTGGTATCCGAGCTGACTTCATTCAGCTCGGCAACATGGCCAGGCATGGACCCCATATAGAGAGGAGCCTAGTTATGCATTGATCTTAGAAAATTAAGGCTAACTGCCCCAGATTGCAGCGTCTTGATGTACCTTCTGGATGAGCAATGTGCTGCACTCGTATTGTTTGTGGAGTAAACAGGAGGATTTTGACTTGCTGTACTTTAAAATAAATACGTGTTGAATAATTAATGCCGCGGCCCCGTAAAGTGTCGTTATCTGTGTGTGCAAACGCAAAACCACTGATGATGAGGAAATATGGTTTTAACAAGTCAATAATGGTGAGTGCAACAAGAACGGCCTAATCAATGAGGCTGCAACGTTTGCAAACAAGGACTTGAATTATAATGCCAATAATTGATCTCTCCCGCTTTGCCTCTCTCCTTCATGTGATGTCATTGTTTATTGATCGCTTCCTGTCAGTGAAGGATGATGGGAAGTTTCAGAGTTTGTTTTTGCTATGACTTTTGGCGCCCCTCAGCCTCCCACCACGCACCTCCTCCCTCCCCCTTCCTCCATTTGAAATTTGCAAGCTGTAGCACCAGCTTAACCAAAAAGGATTAAGTCCCATACCCAACTGAGAACACAGATAATGCTCAGTAATTGGTAAAAAATGAAGATGAATGGGACAGCTAGATAAGGACCAATTAGCTGCTGGGAGTGTACAGCTGTGGTCTCCTCACAGAGCGCTCTCAGGGGCCAAGGCCCCCTCTTTCTCTCTCACGCGAGCGTGTGCACACAAACATCCGCACATGCACACATGCAAACACATGCAAGCGTTAGAGGTTGGGCTTGCAGAAATTAGCCTGATGACCCTGGCAAGCGAGAATGATGCTTCCTCATCATCTCACCCAGAACCTCTTCTCTCAACTCTTAGTGAGGCAGCACTCCAGGTACCTGTCACCACCCGTCCGACTTCAGCCCGGCATGTGGCTTTCCTCTCCCCCGTTGGGCACAGGCAGCCTGGACGAAAGCCTCCCATGTGAGATAAAGAGCTTTAGCATTTTTAACTGCTTCTACAGCGTATGAGGTGTTACAGGTGTGGGATAGGTTGAAAATGTTCAGCACGATCTGAAAGGAAACAGCAATTGTTGTGCATTCTCCTTTTCCTGCGGTGTTGTCTTTCGGTGAGCTGTTTGGTCGGCATGTTGTGGCATCATCTGGCTGATGACAGCGGAATTCCCATATCTAATTACAAACAGGATTTCAGCTCCATTAGAGTTGTGTGGTGAGGAGTCAGATGAGTGGCAGGGCAGCACCCAGTGGCCAAAGAGAGACAGAGGGTGAAAGACAAGAGACGAAAGTGAGACAGTGCAAAAAAGGAAAAAAAGGAGGAAAAAAAAGAGAAAACAGAGAGAGAAAAGAGGACAAGGGTGAGCCATGGTTTATCCTTTCTTCCTGCTGCTTTTATTCAGGTCGGAGAAACATTTTATTTTCCTTCTGTGGCTGAAGAAAGCAATTCCTTCTCTTGAAATTGGCAGGTGTTTGTTAGTGGGCAGCTGACAATATTTTTTCTTCCAGTAATGAAGGTTGTGGCTGGGGTCAATGCACTGGGAGGGAATGGCGGGCTGTTTATCCCCCTCAAGGCCAAGCGCCACACGTGTTTTGCTTGGTCTGTGATCTGTAATTGTGGCATTTCCTGAGAGGCGAAGGAACAATCCACAATGTGCTTTGAGAGGGCGCCCGACTAGAGTGTGAGGGGTGAAAAAAGAAGAAAGAGGGACCCCCACCACACACCTCTTATTCTATCTTTCTTTACAATTACACATCTTTCCATCTTCTATAGCACTTTTTCTTGTGGCTGTCAGTTTGTTTTTAAGACATATCTGTATGTTTTCTTTCCATCTCTCTCTGAGGATGTTTGGTTATTTTGGCAGAGTTAAATGCGCTGTTTTTTCCACCTATAATTAATAACATTGATGCAAACAGGAAGGTCTAATTGTGATGAATATTTAATGAGAGGCAGAAACATTAGCCTGTTCAATTTACATCAACACAAAGACAGCAGCAAGCAATCCAACTCCGCAAACAGTACAGAGCGTCCTTCACTAGCTGGCTCTGTTGTGCTTCGCTTTAAGCGCCTCACAATGCAAGATCAGCTTCAGACAAACACAGAGATGAGGCACCTGTATTTCAGCCTGAGGAGGATCTTTTTTTTTTCCAATGGGCTTATGTAGTGGGTCCTTCTGATTAAAAGGATCCACATCCTTAGTGGTATTATCAGATGCTGGCTCATTATCATATCAATTCCTGTCTTGGTTGGTAACATAATTTGTTTAAGTAAACACATCCGTTTGTGTGGGTCTGAGCTGGATGATTATAAAATGTCAGTCCATTTCCTCAGAGCAGCTGCAGCCTTAAGTCTGTTAAAAACAGCATGAAGTCATTCCCAAGTCAGTGCTCTGAAAAACAGTTAGTCCAGTCCCAACAAAGCTGCAGCCAAAAAACATTTCCCCTTCTGCCCACTCCTTTCTATATCAGTCAAATGATTTATACATTTGGATTGCTGTTGGATAATAGGGCTTGAGAGCTGAACATATTAGGCATTCGCACTCCAAAATGTTCAGACTCATAAATCAAAGCAGAGTGAGGCACTTTTGGAAAGTTAAATAATTCTGTAATCATACTTTCCAGTGAGATGGTTCTTATTTTTGTAAAAAAAAAAAAAAAAAAAATACCGAACGCTTCCATTAAAAACAAACATGAAAAAGAAAAAAAAAAGAAAGAAAAAGAAGTCTGGGGGCAGATAAAGAAGACAGCATACTGCAAGCTGTGTTTCATGGCTCTACAGTGCATAGCAGGCCATATATCTCCAGCGTATTATCAGGATGACTCCTGCTGGCCACCCTGTCACAGGAGAGTGCTTGATATAAACAAGAGATTGCTGCGACACCCAGTAATCAATATTAGGATGGTTTCAGTACCAAACATCATTTGTCTCTGCGACCATTCCTTTGACCAAACGAAGCATTAATTCAAATCATAAATCTGAGCTGATTTAAATCCGAGGAGAGTGAGGGAGAAAGAAGGGCCCCTGTCTTACTGCCTGCCCCTAATGATTTATTTTCTACATTTCTGCGAGCGAGAGATTTGTCCATACTCACTGACAGGTCACCTTCAAACGCCAGTGGCAGACTGTTCATCACCATGCAGACGAGCATCTCATCGCTGCGAGTAAATATTAAAGGAAAAGAATCCAATTGATTGTGGATGGGGCCGAGAGGCGTCACTGCCATATATTTCACTCAGAGAGCTAATGCTGTGGCCCATGCACCCACACCTAGAACTGCTCCCCCTTTACCAGAATTATGATTCTTCCGGGAGCCCGTGTGGCTGGCTGTGGGCTCAAGGTTACAATTTAAATTGTAAAAAGATAAAACAGTTTCTTATTAGCTCCATTGCCACAGCCTTGCTGTTGGTACTCACATTTATCTTTATTTCTGTGACCTCGCCGGCTCATATTCTCTTTTTTACACACTCCATTCTCTCGGAGTGATGACCTCACACTTTATGCATTTTGCATTGTTAAATCTGCTTTGAAACACATCCTGTTTTCATCTTGCACACCACAAACTCCGCTGTGTCAAGTATTATTGTAGAAATGTATTCAGAAGTCACGCCATTTATTACAGTCAGTGAATCTAAACCTCATTGTCGCAACAAAAAGCTACAGGGATTACATCGGGTTTTGTAATTTGAAAAGGGCTCATGAATCCGCGCCAACATACTGTACGTTATTATTCTCTTTAATTCACTAAGTGGCTGTGTGTGATATTACAGAAATCCTTCTGCATTCTAGGGCTAATAATTAATTGAAATGGTACATAGTGAAAAACCAGTGCTCTTACAGCAATTCAATTAGACCCTGTTAAAAAGCTGATAGCTTTGGGAAACTGTGTTCACAGTTTCTCTTAGCTATCAAATTTACGCTCTTTCAACATCAAATACTTCATAAGAAGACATGATTTACTTTATCTTAATGAATGTTAGTGTTTCCAGTGCATGCAACTCAGCTGAACCAATTGTTTAGCATTTGTATGAATATAAAAAAGGCAGTATGCTTGATATATCATGCAAATCTTTGGTTCATATGGAGCTGTATGTGCAGTTATAGGGTTCCGCTTAAAATCTGGCTGGAACTTAGACAACAGCTGAAAGAAAAAGTGGCACGTTAAGACAGAGGTAAATATATTCAGATTTGTAAAATTAGTACAAAAATTTGAATAAATGACAATACAAAAAAAGAATGGCTAAAGGAGATGAGCATGAGCTTGATGACGTGGTCGCCAACAGAAATTAAATAAGACAAAATGTTAATATGAGAGCCAAAAAAAAGTGTTGAAAAATAAATAAACAAGGTTACCTGTTTCATAATACAGCTTTGTTCATTGACTCTACTGTAGGTGTGCTCATTGAGCTTTACCCCTTCAACAATTGAATTAAATCAACTCGGGGTTGCTAAACCTACGCTGACAGTTCACAGTCTGGTAAAAGCCGATTCCTCTTTTTTGTTTTATCTAAACTTGATACATTAAAATGCCCATAAACTTAAAACTTATGAACATTTTATAAATCAATAGCTTTTAAACAAGCTTAACTTATCAGTTCTGTCTCGAAGTCTTGGCTGTAATCAGTTTATCTGAATAATTTTTCTATAATGTGTTTATTTTTATACAGTACAGCAAGGAATCACTATTAAGACGATAAAGTTACCGTCTTATGATCTATCCATTAATAGTGTAAGACATAAAATATTGTGCGGCTTTAAGTCAGGCAGAAATTCTACTAGTAAAACAGCCTTAATGTGTTTTTCTATGTCTGTTGTGCCGCTTGAATTTATATTCCATTAATGTAAGTGTTTATAAAAGAGTGTATGTGTGTCTGCGTGAAGGGCATCCTTACCAACGCTGGAGCTGAGGTCTCCATTCTCTCCATCGCCTCCGTGGTGGTTGGCGTTGCTGTGGTAGCTGCTCATCGCCTCCAGCTTGATCTTCTTGACCTTCATGGCCTCTGCGATGGCTGCGTTGGCAGCTGCTGCCGCCGCCGCTGTCAGGCCTGGAGAGAGGAGACAGAGCGCTTACAGACTGCTACAAGTCTGCTGAGGCTGAGCCACAGCACCTGCAAAACCTTTCACAGACCTGCCTCTGTGAATAAATAAAACAAAGCAAAAGGACTTTTGAAACACTAAAACTATGAATAATTTCATACACTACGGGGAATAAGCTCCTATGAGATCATAACTTGGTTTTTCATCTTCTGACAGGGGATATCTTCACAGCAGGTTATCATGCTGATGAGATGGATCCCTGTGTGTGCAGCAGCATATGATTTTTATGAATGTTTCACGGACTCCAGCAATCCTTGCCGCTGTATTGATGTATTTGTCCCTTGATGGGAGCAGATGCAGTCAAGATAATAGTGCATGATGCAAGCATTTTGTCTGTACAACTTATAGAGACACAAAGTATGCACGAGTATGAAAGAGGCTTTGTGATACAGTGTGTTGCGAGGAGAGTTCAGGAGGGAAAAAGTGAAAGAGGTTTCAACATGTGAGTAAATCCAGATGGAGAACTGCGTCTTATGAATCTTGTTGGGGGGAATTTCAATAATAACTTCTGACATATTCATCAGATCTAATCAAGCAGAATAATGCCCAACACTGGTATTCGAATTATGTGCAGAACAATAAGAGTGTTCTTCTGGGTGTCAAGGTGAGTCTTCAAGCACAACATTTATTGAGGGATATGATCCATTAAAAAGAATGGCATAATTTGGCGTTTTTATGCTTGTTTCGGTGATATCTTTAAGACTATCTATAAAACATAAAAAGCTGTCTTTAGAATCAAACAAAAACTCTTGAAATATCGACTTCCCTTCGCTCTGGTGACAATACGGCCATTATTTTGTATTCATATCACTTGTAAATTTTTGACAAATTGCCAAATAGCTCTGAGAATTTTACATGCATTCTCCTCAAGCCCAAGGCTGCTGTTTTACTTGAGTAGGCTAAATGACAATTGACACCACATTTTAAATAATCATTCACATTTCCAATGCAATTTCCTAATAGGCACAAGAATAGCATAAAAAAAATCTAACCCAGTCGTCCACATCAATCAAACTCAACTTGGTATGATTGATATAGTAAGTCTGAGATTATAGACATACATATGCTGTGCACACTGCAGAGATCATAAAGCACTGGTTTGTCATTGTGATGGTTCCAGGGTTCCAGTGTATTGAACGTGACTGAAATCTTTATTCATGAGGCTGGTCTCAAACAGCAGGGACAGATAGTGCTAAAGCTCCTCCAGGCCCGAGTCTGTCTCAGGAGAGTCCCACCACTCTTCTTGCCAACCCCCAGCATCAAAATCAAAAGATGCGAGGCAAGAAAAAGATATGTACCCATTACTGTTATAACTCATATCCACGCTAGGGCGTATCTGCTGCCCCTTTTTTACAGGAGCTGTTTGTACTTGATATGCAGGTTTGCATTACGTCTGACGCAGAACAAAGCAGCGTTTGCGTTTATCATCACTAAGCTGTCACGTCTCCGCGATGGGACTCAAAGCAGCTATTAGCCGTGCGTTTGAGGAGTGGCAAGAGTACAAGGAGAGGTAGAAAAATCAAACATGTGGCTCTCAACAGATACTTGTGAGCCTACATGGGCACAAACACACACACCGACAAACATGCACACAAGAGCATACTGGACACCCTCTCCCCCTCATCTACAGCTGATAGGCAGATGGTGGGAGTCACTCTGAGCCAGTGACATGGAGGTGCATATAATTTAAAGCCTTGTTTGCATCTTAAAATACATCAGTACCATATTGACGTACAGTATACATCATGTCAGCGAGGGCCCTCTCGTTTGCAATGGGCCCTGTCTGCTGTTCCATATGCATAGGCAGGGCGAGGGGGGAGCAAGAAAAAAAAAGCCACTGCCTCATAAGAAGGTGATACTTCTTCACATAATGAATGTGGCCTCTGCCCAGTCTGAAGGTCAGCCTTCATTTGTGTATAATGGGCAAGAGTCAACTGTTTTCCAAATGAGACGTATGCAGAACAGACTGCAGAGTAAATATTGAAATCACCTCTGGGCTGTTTGTGTGATAAATTCCCCTCACAAATCAGGTGCTGCTCAAAGGAGTGCCGCAGTGGAGCTCTGTGATGCTCCCTAACTTGTATGAACACCGTGCTTTATTGCACTGCAGTCAGTCTGTCCCCACCATCTATTTATTTCTTTTTTTTTTCTTTTGTGGACTGGGCTAAACTGTAGCAACCATTTAAAAAAAGAAAAAACAAGAAAATAAAGGAAATGAAACTATGTTGGAGAAATTAACAGGTTTTTATCAAATACGTATTGAGTAAATAAAGGCTGAGAAATTGATTTGTACTATTGTGAAACGGATGGAATGATCACTTTTCCATTTTTCATTCATCATTCACCTGCAACCTCCCTCCTGGCTTTGACTAAGTGACACACTCCATAGATCGAAATCTTTGTTCTGATAATTGTTTCATTTCGCCAGATCAATTGTCATATCCACATAACGCACACTTCAATACAATGGATGTAATAAGGAAGCCAGAGAGACACGGTTGCCCTCCAACAGGTCTATTAGCCACTAGAAGTCTAAACGTCAACAAGACCAATCTCGCTCAGTGCTAATCTGCATTCATTACTATGCAAACAAAACAATCCTGCCTCATATATTCTTTCAAAGTCACCTTTAGATTCAGACACTTTTCTGATATTGGAGCACGGACGAGTCCGAATCCTCCTGAGCATAAAACAAACAGCGCATCACGGTGGCATGTAGAGAGTCGCACCAGTGAGTGAACAGAAAAGGGAACATTTCAACAAATAGAGAATAGCATGGCACTGTCACATGGGGAGCACAAAACAGCAAATAACAGAGACAAGGTCTGATGGTAGCCCTTGGAGCAGCTGTCATATTAAATAATAATGAAGGATCTATTAATATGCAAAGGAAGCAGCAGCCGACTGGCTTAACGCTGTCATGCCTCTGCATATTGTCAGGATCTTCATCATTAATTAACATGCTAGCTGCCCCATACCTGCGCCAATGTCAGAACATTCTTACAACAAACACCCCAATGCCTGTGCCCTCCGCAACTAACTCGTATAATTAAATTAAAATCAGATTAACTTCACATCAGCACACAAAAGACAGACTTTTAAGACTATCTCCAGCACTGATTACACACACATAGAAAATGTAAAGATAAAAAAATAACCAGGGTTTATCTGTTGTGTTTCTGTTGTTGTTTTCTGAGTTAAGAACTGCAGCATGGGCAACAATGAAAACCCACTTTATTTATCAGGGCGAAGCAGGATAAATAGAGAAGAGACACTCCATGTCAATGAGCATGGCCGTCTAATTTTATGCATGGACTGGTGGCAGCACAGTGACGGCAAAAGCAGGGATGGGAACGACGCGACTCTTAGGTACACTAAACCACTTGAACTGTGCTATCCACATCATGACAAATTTAGTATCAATTACAGGGTGTGCTAACCTTATGACAAGCAGCCAACTGAAAGAGGCGGGGCAGACACAAGAATTGACATGAAATTACCTGCTGCACACTGGATCTATTTTGAACCAGCTGGAAGCGGCCGTGGGTTAGATGATCCACTCAACAACGGTACAAAATGGCCCGCTAATTGTATATATTGACAGAGAATACATACAGAGATTTGTCTTATCTTACAGTGCTTGCAAGAAGAACCAGCAAAAAGACATTGAAGAATAAAGCCAAGCCAAGGCAGCATAAGAAATATAGTTTTTATCAGTAAAGTACTGGATGCACTCCTGTAAAAAGCAGGTGACATTCATTTCTCTAATGGTAAACGCAGTACTCTTGCGTTATTCAAAAGGTTGAAGCCACATCCAGGACATAAATGAATTATATGGAAGCTGCTGCTTAAGAAGGGGCCAGAGTGTGAGCAGAGTCCCCCCACACCCTCCCTTCCCTCTCCACTTTAAAGGAGATGTCATCTCAGTGTGGTGTCAGTCCACAGCAAATAATCCGATTTGGGGGCCAATCTGCCTGTAATGCATCAGCAACTGGAAAGGCTCCAGCGTAACCCCCCCCCCCCCCCACACACACACACATACACACACACACATACCCACCCCTCGCGAAGCATGAACGCAAGCATTCAGACGCTCACACATACATGCATGTGCTTTCACACACATATGAGGGTATTTCCTTAAGTGGAAAACTAAGCATATTAAGATGTCCTTTTCTAAAAGGAACTGGTATCAAGGGCAAAGATACATATGTTAACAATGTGTTTCACATCCCCTCTCTGGTCCTGTTGAGTGTGAAGAAGATATTTCTACACTGTGTTTCATATAAGCAATGATGCTAATATAATATGATTCAAATGTATTTCTTAGTCCTTCCCATATCTGGTCTCAAAAGAAAAGTTTGATTAGTGTTTGCCTGAGGAAATCACAGCTAATGAAATGAAATCAAACACTAAATGCAGGGAAGAATGCACCATCATCATGTTTGGCATGTGTTGCATCTCTCTTGATGTTACAGGTGAGCATGGGGGTGAAAAAACGTTATTTCGTGCAGCCCAAATTTAACACTGCAGCTTTTCTTTTTTTTTTTTACTTGTCTTGAAAAATTGGAGAAGCTTTAGGAAAAGCCGCCGGCCCACATTCCATCTGTGTGCGCAGGCGTTAGCTCGTCTGAAAAATGAACTAATATAACATGACACTATTCAATGTCATTTTTTATCATCTTTCAGAACATTTGGACATGACAGGAAGATCAATTAGTCGCCTACTTAGATGCTAACTTATGTGTGGTCAATTACATATAATTGCTAATCTGTCAAAATCTGTAACTTCTCAGACGTTTAATGCTTAATAATATCATCAAAACAATAAATGGTTTAATTACAACACAGAAAGTGGTGTAGAAGTTCAGTCTTACCACAGTTAGGAACCTTAAGGCAGTTATAAGAAGACCAAAAACCTCAATTACTTTATCTCTGCCCCCCGAATACCCTGACTAAATGTCAAGATCACAGAGTCCCTCTGGGCTTAAAGGGGATGATATCAAAAGGCTTTTCTGTTGCTTTATGTTCCACTAAATAACACGTGTCTTTCTCATCATTGTCCTTCTTCTGTGTTCACTTTGGCCTTTAAGTTCGCCCTCTATAGTAGAGCACCGATAGCCAGTGACCTCACCCTGTTCCCGGAGTTCAAAGCCCCAGCCTGAGCTGTAGGCCTCCATTGTATTGAAACACATGGACAGACTTGTGTTAAATATTGAATTTCAAAGTCTACTCAAAGATGCTCCTTTGTTGCCTCTTGGACTTAAGTCTATTCTGCTTTTTAAAATGCATCTGCTTAGATGATTACAAGTCTGTTGAATTTGTTAAATCGAAATATCAAATTAGAGAACATTCTATGGTGTTTATTTCCAGGATAAGTAATACAGCTAATTATTCGTTAAATTCAGTACGTATTGCACACCAAAAGAGCATTCATAGAGCTGCTTTCGATAGCTCGATATCATTAAAGACATATCAAGAAGGACAGGAAAATATGCAAATCAAAGCACTTAGAGCCACCAACATCAAAGTGCTCACAATGAAGCCAGCCACAAATAGAACAAAAGCATTAGTTGCAATAAGACTTGGCCCCGGGCTAAGTTAGGGCACAAACGGTTGTTGTTGATTCTTGTGGCGATAAGCTTGCTTTAGCATCACCACTGCCTATGTACATATACCAGTGGAGTGGATTTAATCGCACTAATTAGAATGCACTCAAGGCAAAATGCAACATCTACTGGAATAATCTGAGAGAAAAGATTTCCAGTCCAATTTATTGTCGTGCCCCCCCTCCCACTTGGTTTCCGGGCGTTAAGCAGAGGATCTGTTTTTGGTAAACGAGTGAGCGGCTGGTGTCTGGTGGTTGGGTGCATGTGTCACTTTGGACTGGTTGCCATTTCGAGGACAAGCTGCGGGGAGGCCACTCGTAGAGAGGCCTAATGTGTGTGTGCGTGTTTGTGTGTGTGTGTGTGTGTGTGTGTGTGTGTGTGTGTGTGTGTGTGTGTGTGTGTGTGTGT
>JAPMNP010632880.1:0-12895 GCA_029874935.1 Atherina boyeri
GGTGCATGTTTTTGTGAGAGTAGCTCACATGAGCTACCCAAGGGAACACGGGGAGAACATGCAAACTCCACACAAAGGCCCTTACTTTTTTGACCAGCACTCTTAAAAACTAAATACAACTGAGGGAAGCCTGCTCCACCGAACTCTTTAACTGTTGCATTAACAGCTCATGTCAGATCTACATGCAGTGTAGTGTAGTGAATGTAATTCAACACAATGTCAGAATAAGAATCTTCAGCCTTTTTTTCTTTTTTTGTAGCAGGTAATCTATTATTTTAGTAGGTTACAGAAAATCCTGATATATATATAGATCAGTAAATGTGCATGTGCTCAGCTTGAAATATCATATGGAAGATGTATTTTTACAATATAGTTTTTTGTTATCTTGAACATTTGATTGCCAGCAGCATTATAGTTAAGAGGAAACTGCAAAGATCTCTTCAACTATGAGGAAGCACCTATGAACTAGACAAAGTAATCCATTCCCTAAAGGGTAAGGAGGAGAACATTTTGTGATGGAAGTTATCAAGCTTTTCGCTGGTCATATGACAAAAAAGATATGCCACATTTAAAGGTACATGTGCAAAGTGTTGCATAACTATTAGATAACATAACTACCACGTGCTGAAATTTGCAAAGTGGGGTGTACATTTTTAGCAGAGATATTATATTAGTGGAGTATAATCTACCAATAAATGCCTTAAAACGAATGTTAGGATTGGCTTTGGCATGCAAATAAGGTAAAAGTTGGCTTGCTTGTGACTAATTTCAGGATTTTTTTTAGTGGGAAGGAATCATGTCATACCTATTTCTGGCAAGTTGGGTGGTAAATATTCTGACATTTCCAATTACAGTTTATTCCTCACATTCTTCAAAGATCACGATCCTGTTCAAACCAGCACACATCAGATGCTCTATTCATTACAAAACTTATATGGAGCTTTTTCTTTAAAGGCTTTTCCATGTAAATATTTAAAAAGCTTGCCTTACATGCTGGTGTTCATAAACAAACCTGCATGCTGTTGGTGATGAGGCAGAAAAACACAAATCTTTCCCATGCCAATAGCTTGTTAAACTTTCTATGAGTGCTTTTCCCCTTTAAAAGAGACTGTGTAGCCTGGGGGTACTGGAGTATGGATGGCTGAACGTATTATGGTGGAGTTGCCAGTTTCCATAGATCAAACTTTGGTTTGAGAACGTACAGGCGACTGGCCCCAGTAGGGGATCAGCCACTGCTTCATTGAAGCTCTGAGTGGCTGAGGGCCTGCTGGCTCAGCCTTTTGTCTGGTTTCCTCTACATCCTCCACAGAGTCACGAGCCCTGTGCCTCCATGCCACCATATGGACCACCTCAATGACCTGTCAACAAAGTCTTTATCCATCTATGTTGAATCAAAGGAGAAACAATGCCCCGGACAATAGCTTTATAATCAGTGGTCAACTTTAAGATCCTTTTAATACAATACAAAAAAACAAAAAACAAAGCATCATTGAACAAAACTTCCTGACACATAACACAAATAACATGGAAGACTTTCCTAAAGTTTCTTTTTTTTTAATGCTTTCCTTAGCTGCCTCTATGATTTAAGGTTTTCTGTTGTCATGTTTTCAATCAGTTATAACAGTGTTAGGTTTTATCTTCGAAATCATCCATCAAAAGGAATTCTGAACCAGGCAAAATCCTTCCTTCGTCACAATGCTGTCATCACTTAGAAACCCGCATTTTAAGTTTTTCCAACACACTCAGGATACAACCACTGCATGCAGACACTAGAAATAACAAAAGCAGACGGTTTGTATTCTGATAATCCTTTAGATACAGTAAACAAAAAGAAAAACAAAAGGCTTATATGAACCATAAAGACAGATTTAAAGCAAAAGTCACTTGTAATAGTTTTTATGGTTTCAGCTGTGACTTCATGCCAGACAGGACCACATGAAACACAGCTGGTGTGGCGCTGGTTGATGGTGAATCCATTGAGTTTGACACCTGGTGCAGTCTGACCACGGGAACAAAACTGCTTCAGCTGCTTCAGTGATGCTGCCGAGAGGAGCCGAGAAAACACTCAGAGATATGTTAAAGATGTACCACTGAACTTTGCACATATTTGCTCTCTATCGCCCCATAAAGTCGTAAAACCAAATCTTAGTCTGGGTGCTGCCCATTGATATCCATACCTGAAGAGGCCGGCAGATAAACCACCAGAAGCAACCAGTAATGTTGAGTGACAATGTAGAGCATTATCAGAGGATAAAAGAATAAGAAATACGCATTTTCATGTACTATCATTTTGTTGATGAACAATAACACAAATAAACTTAAATACATGCTGATGTCTTTTGTAATACATTTAGTTTTTTATGATTAAGTATTTGAAGCGTTTGAATGCGGCGTAACAGTACAATTTCAGCGTAAACTGCATTGTGTATATATCTAAATCAAAACTACACATATCCCAAGATAGAGAATCTTTTGAATGTTAGAAATGTTCATAGGATATCTTTAGATTTGAAGCAAACTTAGATGTATAACTGAAACATAATCTGTGAGTGATATAACTTATATTTCAATCTGTGACAAAGTTATGGTAAAGAACAAGCCGCCGTCATGTTTATTTCCTGATTAAGCAACCATTTTGCATCTGTATTTTCTCTGAGCTCTCTCCAGTAAGTAACTGCCAGACCAACGTTGACTCCTGTCTTGTCTCTCTCTTTATTACTTTCTTTCGTTGCTTCTTCTGTGGTTTCTTTGCTAGATCAGCCATAGCGTACATCCCAAATCCGCCAGTATCTTAATAATCGTTTGCTAGTGTGTGATGTAGTGCCATAAAGCGAAATTCAGCTTTAGCGCCAGGTCGCGTCCCTGAAAAAAGGTTGTATAGTGCTATTTTTCAGCTTCAGGACCCTCCTTGGCAGCGACGGCTCCGGAAATGTGCCAAATGAAAGTTGGTGTGCCAGCAAAACAAGTCAGAAACGCAAATGTTTAAGCTTGAAAATTTACAGACTGTGCCTTTAATGCTCACAGCTATACAGCTGATTTTGCTTTTGAAGTTAAGTATGATAATATGCTGTAACTATGTTGTAATCAATCTATTTTTGCAGAAAATGTCCTGGTTTTAATCAGATCTGTTAAACGACACAGCACGATTTTGTTCCTTTTTATTGCAATTTCTCAATTTTGCACAAGTTGCAATCAGTGAACCAACAACTTGCATATACAGAAACATTGTCTACAGTTTTTACTGTTTTGCAACTGTACATAAACACACAATAAATACTGAGACAGCTACACATATTCAAACACACTTTTTCTCACAAGCAAGAGCTCCTGCAGTTTATTTTGTCACTGAAACTGAAAACCACAACACAAACAATATGCCCAATGCCTTAGCCACAGCCACATTTTTAATCCTCTAAAAACTGATTGACGCACAATGCCTTTCCACATTTAGCTCCTTTTTCATTTTTGTCTCCTTGGCTATTGTGTTAGTCATTGCATCCACAAACAGTTGATTTTATTCAGTGAGTCATTGAATATGATACATTTATGTGATGAAATTAAAAAGCCCTAAGAAACACATGAGGTCTTTTTTGTTGACATTATATTATTCATTCACTCTAGTGTCTCATACAGGAGGTAACATTTTGCAATGCTCGGTTACTGTCTGCCATTAAACTGGTATGTGGCCATGTCCTTTAAGATCTCTCAGTGCTGGGAGAGATGCTGAAACAGGTGAACGTCATTAAACAGCTGAAAGTCACTCGGACATGTGCTCCCTAGTTTCCACTAAACAAGGCAGATAAAAAAGCTGGCTGCTTCGAGAAAAAAATAGATTTATTAGATATCCCAGGGAAGATTTTCTTTCACTTTTTCTGCTTTCTAATAATTGCAGTGTCAGAAAAAGTTTTTTTTTTGTTGTATTTGTGAGTTATTACACTTGATAGCAATGTTTCATTACCACAGTTCTGCATGAGAAAAGTAAACCCAAATATTTTAAGTATTCTGTTTCACAACAATGATAATAGATTAACAGCACAAATGATAAAATCACCCAGGTGGTTAAATTTAGCTACACTTTTATTTCACATTGACAGTATGATCTACAGCTCCCCTCATCCTCAGGCTCCCAGAGAGATGTGCTGTTCTTAGAATTTGGAAGTTATACTAGAAAGTCCTAAAAGGGTAATGAGAAGATGGAGAAAAATTACATATACCAAAAATGGAAAACACAGTTTAGTCTTTTCACCAGTCTGACCTGCAGATGGTCCAGATTTAGAATAATTACACAATCAACAATCGAGTCTTTACTGGATGGATTTGCTGAATGTACTGGCTATATCATGTTCCTTCTTCGACAGATCAATTATTAGAATCACAGCTTTTTTTTGTTTTTAAAGAACAGCATTTCCCCCCAATTTAGCCATAGCCAACCCCTTTGCCACCTCTGTTTCTGAACAACCCCCCAAGGTTCTTTTATTCTCATACTCTACTGAGCCATAGCATCACAGCTGCTGCCTCTTTACTGCTTTCCATTCCCAGGTCACTACATAAAACACTTAGAGAGCGTTTAAATAGAGGGGCTACAGCTGTCAATCAGCATGATTGAGCATCTAAACATGACTGTCACTTTTAAATGTTCTCTTTGTAACTTGGCAGGCTATAATAGTAAGCAGTCATGCAACTCTGTGAGGTTGGTCATAGAGGTTTAGCTGCAATCAAAGATCTATTAATCAGAATAAGGAAACAGCACCGTCAGAGGGGCTAAGACAGAGTATCTTGTCCTCTTTCACATGGACAAATATGAGATATTGTTACATGCTATTCATCCTGCATGGCACCTTTGAAGTAATTCCCAAGCCGGGAAATGGATGGTGATTTGTCACAAGGGCATAAATGAACATGAAGAGGATTGTGCGTAAAGGTTCACTAGCATGTGTCTGGACACACAATAACATCCACGTGCATACAAAGATGCAAGTATGGGTTTATATAAAGACATTAAAAATGAGTTTCATGTGTTTGTAGGATGAAGACAGTTGTGAAATTATATACAGTCCTTAATTGCCTATACAATTTGTGTTGACATGGTGGTCGGTGGGCCTGGAGGCATTTGCTTCGGTTCCTCAGCAATTCCTAATTACCCATGTGATCATAGAACCCTTCTGTAGACCCACTAACAGCAACATACGCATGTCACGAGTATACGGAGTAGAGTGGGTGACAAATGAATATGGGATGTAATGCAAAAGACAGAAAAGAGGGAAACAGGAAGCAGAGTCAACAGTAGGTAAAGACGGAGGAGAGGAGGACTCCAGATGATGTGGAGGAAAGACAAAGTAACAAGAGGTGAGGGAGAAAAATGAGCAGCCAGCCTGTTTCCAGGGCTGGCTTTGATTAGTGACTGTAACCATGCTCTGTTCCTCATTAACTCACCACCGCATGGAGGTGCAGCACAGAGAGAGCTGACATTCTGGGAGGTTAGACAATGAATCTAAACTCATCTTCTATAGGCCCCCCTCCCCCCGCGAACTCTTAAAACTAAGGCTACCATAATTCAAAAGCAGCTTCTGATCTGATTGGAGTTTCCACCTTGGGATTCATGCCTTTTATTGGTGTAAAATATATGTACTGGAAAAAAAGCGATCTTCACAGGTGGACTGCTGACCTCTCATGCGATAAAGCTTGCTGGTATCTTAATCAATGAGGAAAAATGGAAGGATTTACAGTTCCTGAAATCTTTATCTTTGCATGTCTCTATTCACCTCTCAGTTGTGGAACGATAATGTCTGCTGCAATGTCAACGGCCTGCTGCTCCACTTCAGAACAGATCGAAACATCTCAAGTAGAAATGGATGATTGCAATCGAATTCAATGAATTCTTATTCACAGAAGACTGAACTAAAATAAATCTGTCAAACCAATGATGATTCGTCTATTACTCCATTAGACCAAATGTGAATTTGTGAGCAAAAGAACAAAAAAAATCCTAATGAGTTTTTTTTTTCTTCTTTCATATTGTATTTCCAAAGCATGCACAATAACCAGTACCAGTTGTTGCATGCACAAATAATTATGGCACATATAAGTATCCCCACATTCTAGCAGGGAGTCTTAGTAAAATGTAATTTTATCCAACAGGAAACAAAACAACAACAGAGTGGTTTTGGGGTCTTTTTTGCAGAAATGTGCAGAAATGTCAAACAGATCAAATCATCTGTCATGACTGGGAGACCAAAATATGTTGTACATACAAGCAACACAAATGTGGGATTTATATTATTAATGCATTATTTTCAGAAATGAACCCATAACTTTTAATTTGCTTATGTTTTTACCTACCTTCTAAATAGCCCCTGCCCAAGAAAGCAGCTTTTAATAACAATAAGGAGCCATGGTGGTACATTGTCCAATTATGGGTGGTCTTTGAAGTAGACTCATTGAGTACTGCAAGTGCGCTTTTCAACCTTCTCCACATGTGGCCAGAACACTCGAGCAAGTCTGATCTGTGTTTTATGCTTTAAAGGTCATAAACTGCAAGTATGTCACACACCTGCACCAAGGAGTCAGTGTTCTGCAATAGGCAGGTGTCGTCGAACACAGTGATGAAGTGAAACAGAAGGTGATAAACTTTCATTGGGAGTTAATTTGCTTCTGTTGCAGCATTGGATTAGATATACCGCTTTAAAGGATTCTACGAAGCTACTCTTGAAAGAAAACAGAAATAAAGTGCTGAAGACCGACAGTAAAACGAGTGCTATAAAAGGGTGCAAAATGACAGATGACAAATGGTCATACTGTATTTCTGCTTGTGACTCCAGCATGTTCCCCTGAGGATTATGTAGCGATGTTACATTCCTGGAAACCACGGTTAAGTATTGTACGTACATTCCTTAGTCGAAGGATATTTTTACCATATTTTTCCCCTAGCCATACCCAGGTATTTCATCTTTCAAAAAGAAAGTTTTGAAAAAAGAGGGAAAATACAGCTGTGACAGGACTTACAGTGAAGTGAAACAATGATCTCCACAGAAGAAGGTGAAGACAAACATGGTTTCCTGCAGCAGTCAAAATTTAATCTCAGGTAAAACAAAACATGTTGGCCCCACACTGAGGCCTTTAAGGGTTTGGCAGCTTGTTCACAAATTTACCTCTGGTCCTCTCTTCTACCGCTTCTCTCCTTTCTTTATCTCTAAGTTCTCGTCTTGCTAAAATGACTTCACTCTAGTTTAAGCACACAAAACAACACATGCTGTTAATCACAAGAGTATTCATGAAAACTGGTTAGCGAGGTGCATGCATTTGTTTCTGCTCATGTCCGTTCGCATCTTGTATTTTCCGTCAAGACCAAAACAACATGAGTCTTAAAATAAAAAAGTTGAAGTCTTTTCAAATTTTCAGGGTTTGAGGTTTAAGTTTGAAATTTTAAGTAGTTTTCCACTATTTCCTGCTGTCTTCTTCTATTGATACAAAAAGCTTCTTTGTGAAGTAATTTCTGTAAACGTGTTTTCAATGGGAAAAGACAAAAAAACATGGAACACATTACCATTTCTTCCAAAATCACAATTGTCTATATATTCATTGTAAATGTATTTGTATCAGTGCATGTGAGGAGGTGTCGAGGTTCCCAGCAGCCTTGTCTCTGAACCCTAGAGCTCAGTTAACCCCACACTCTCCACACAAAAGCAGCTTTGTGGCTGAGGGCTGTATTTGCAGTGAAAAGATTTTCAGGAGGTGAATGTGAAATAAGGTTCTCTTTTTTCCTCTTTTCAACTATGTCTTTCACTTCTTTGCTTTATAAATGTTTGGTTGCCATTAACAGGGAATCAAGACCATTCAGAAAGTGTATAGTGGCTAAGGAGCTGCGATAATCCACTGTTCTGATGTCTGGCTGTTGAAATGTGAGCTGGCTGGAACTGTAAGTCTTTCTGTGAACTGGTGTGGCAGCTATTCAGTAACAGTGGTTTTCACTTGAATCCCATTAAAGAGGAAATGGTGAATAAAAGTACATAAACCAATCAGCATGGGAAACCTTTGGATTCCCTTCACCTCAGCTTATTTTAGAAACCCCCTTTTTTTGTTATAACACTTAANGGTAAACCCACCATGCTCATTATGTGAAAATGACTATGTTAAAGCTGCAGAGATGGCAAATTTAAATGATTCATATACACTTAGGCAGAAAGAACGAGATGTGGAGCTACATAGACTTAACTTTAGGGATTTCCTTTAAATGTATGCCATGATTTAATATGTGGTCTAGTTAAGATGTCGAGGTTTAACCGAGAAACCCTGTGGAGAAAATACACACATTAAAATATCTGCCTTCCAGACCTCTTAAACCATAACAGCAAGTTTCCAGATTTTGAAAAATGAGGACATCATTTGGTTTATTTCTGTGGTAACACAGGATTCAGTTGATAGCCTACTCACATCATCCACATCCTCACAGATTGGGGACTAGAATTTAGAGCCCAGATAAAAGCCCTCTGTGGTAATTTTGTTCTTTGTTGCATCTCTTCCTTTCCTCATTTTACTGGTCTTTGCAATCTGCTTGTTTTGAATCACTGTTATCAGGTGAAATTGGTTGGCAGCTATGTGTGACACTGAAGCCTTGATAAGATACATCTCCATTCGCAGGTGACCACAGACCAGCTCCAAGCAACCATATATTGCAGCCGTCTGTCCAGCAGTTTAGAGCCTGGGACCCACAGGGCCCCTCTGGGGAGCATCAGTCCTCCAAGGCTCTGTCTTGAACCTAATATAATCCGATAACGCGGCGGGAACGGCTAGAGGAAGGAGGGGGAGAGACAGCCTATATTCTGTCACATGTTAACAAGTAAAGTAGCTGTGAAGGGGTTAAAAAAGGAGATAAAGAGAGCTGAATTTACTTTGGGGAAAAGATTGATCTGTTCCTTGCAACAGTGCTTTTCCCACAGACGTTGGGTTATAATGGCACAAAGAAAACACTTTTCATTTTGTTTACTTTTCGGTTGTTTATAGCAACCAAACAGAAGCAGCATGGCACCGTTTCACTGTGTGCTTTTAAAAAGTTCCTTTTCACACATGCATCAGTCTGGCTCTCTAAAACCCTTTTCAAACTGTAGTTGTGCTACATCAGCTTAAAAAGGAAACTTGGTTTGCCACTGCTGTTGCTCTTTGGTTATTTTGGGGTTGAACTCAGGTTCAATTTAGGTACAATCTGAAACTATTTTCTTTTTCACCATATTATGAGATAAGAAAGGGGCTAGGCTAATTTGGCTAAAAAACGTTAAGATTTGGATGCATTTCAAGTTTTAAGAAACATAAAATGGCTTTTAACTCATTATAATCCACCCTTGTACCTGCCCGTTAAATATGATGCAACAGCCAGCAATAAAATGCTTAGCCTTGAGGCTAAAACAGCAATCTTAGATGACTGTTTCTAACCTATAAGGGGTTAAGATATACTGTTCAGAAAGCTGCTCAACTGTCAATAGTTATTAAATGTGTTTTTCAAAATGTCAAGTTATGGCTGCATGGGTTTTCAAAGTATCATAAGAAAAAAACACATCTTAAACAATCTCTTGTCATTCAGTCCTCAGGGCATGTAGTGAAGAAAGTTCGAGTTCCACTAAAAATCTCAAAGAAATAAAACATCATTGCCATAACTTGATCCTTAGATTATGCTCAAATCTTATACCGCTACTTCTGGAAGAGTTTGGAAAGCGTGTCTTCGGCTGGTTTCATGTCTGTGGTTGAAACTCCACTTGGCAGATTCTATTGTCTTGAAATATTAGGCATCCCCTCTACGTATTTCATTTCTAGGTTTTGAACTCTAACTGCATTGGCTTGTCTGTCGGTGTCTGCCATGGGGCTCTATAACATAAAATGAAAGTGATACTCCCCATGGGTAAATTGTTCATATTTGCGCAGCTGGCCCAGGCTGCGTGGAAAGACTTATAAGTATTTGGACAACTAAACAATGTTAATTTGAAACCTATTAACATTCTACTTCAGTTCGGGTTGAGGAAGATATTTTCAACGCTTAACAAGCACCAAGAGCAGCATTTGTTTCCTTTTGAGGGGGCTTGCCTTACATTTTTATCCGTGAAATCACAATCGCCATGCTGAACCCCTTTGCATGAATTTTAGGATGAAATCCAGGACAAGAAAGGATGAGTAAACCACAGTTTTCTTCTCTCATGTTTAAGTATTTGCCCACATGTCAAGCTGTGAGTGGTTGTGTCAAGACAGTATTTCTTTTTGCTGTGCTATGTTATTACAGCAGAGCTAATTATTTTTTCTTTTAATTGAATCTGTCAGGGGTTTAATGGACTGATCCTGATGGATTAAAGTGGTTTCATGTCATCGATAACCCCCTCTCCAAACACATATACCAGTCAGCACTCTTCTTAAGTAGTTATGACTTGTATTCTTGTATTATAAATACAGCCCAAGGTTATAATACAAACTGACCATGAAGCCAAACAGCACAAAAAAAAACAACTTTCACTTTCACTGCAATTTGGAACAAGGATCATGATCCCAGCTCAGGGAAGGAGAATTTTTAAATCTGGTTTCCAGGTAGCATAGTGCTTGGCCCCTTTAAGGTATTGTTTATGGTTAAGCTACAAAGAGAGTTAAGCTCTAAAACACATGAAATATGTTACATACACACAATACAATATGGATTTAATCAGTAAAAAAAAAAGCAAACAAACAAACAAATGTAGTCCATAATGTGTTAGTCCTTGCAAGGAAAGCCCTGATGCAATATTTACTTAGGCGACTAATAATTGGTTAATGGCATTGTTTACACTGATTTTACTTTCACTCTTACTGTTTACTTTTGCACTTTTAATCTCCTTCATTGATATAAATCTGTGTGCACAATGAACATTTGGATGTGTTTTGGTGTCATTGAAAGATGTTCACTGTGAGTTTATCTGTCTGGAATTTGTTTAGACTGTGGTCAGGATTATTTCATGGTGTCCTCAGGGAAGCATCTCACTGTATTTTCAATTTATGGAGACAAATCGGCTGTTTTTCACCTAAAAGAGCCTTGTTTTCCACTACACGTAGAGTCTTTGTCACGCATAGCTAAGGATCTACATCAAACATGCAGGTTTTTAAAGACAAAACGAGCCAGGCGCCCGTTGAAATTAAATAGGCGTTTGCAACAAGTCATTATGCATCTGATTACTTCTAATTAACTTGTCAGTCAAAAGTTCCTTTCAGAAAAAAACAGCAGTGACTCATACAGTGACATACATTCAAGGGAATGAAAACTTTTTGCCACAAATTCATTATAACTATTTTGTACTATCTTTCTATTTGTTCAGCTGAAAGAGTAAACACTCATTCATCTCCATCAACAAAGTCAACCACTGTTTCTGATAATGACATAAAACAGCATGTAGTCATTTTTTTTCATTATGTTTGCATCACTTGTTTGTGTTAAGGTGCTGATAACCCAAACCAGTTCTTTTCTTATACAAAAAACATCAGATACACTAACTGTGTTGAAATGCTGGTTTATTTTGATGACTGCTTTTTGTGTTTTTTCTGCATGTGTGACAAATGGTCTAATTTAGCACATGTTTTTTTAAGAAAAACCGTGACCTCTGCATCAGTTAGCACACGTCTGGCATGTATTTGTGTGTGTATATGGAGAGCCGAGGTGCTCCGTGTGTTAGGAAAAAACTTTTGTTAAGATAATACAATAAGAGAAACCTGTAATTTGTTATACTATGTTTGCTTTTCCTTCCTCTCCAAGTCAAACTGTAATTAAATGTAATGTTTCTATTATTGTCCTCATGTGATTGTTAAAAGGTGTGTTATTTGTTTTGCAATTTTTCTTGTTTGGCATTCTAGTCCAAATTAAACCAAAGCCTCCTGTGTGACAGTGTTGAGTCAAGATGGCTTGTGTATGTCAACAGCAAATCTCTTGCTGTGATCTCACATCATGTTTGGATCACTCATTCACCGTTTTTGTGCGGTCGCCAGAGAGCCTTGTGTCAAAGGTCAGGACGTAAGGATATATCATAGTGCAACCCCCATCAAGTAAAGTGACCATGAAATTTGGACAAGGTGCAGTATCAGGCATCACAAGCTGGCTAATCGACAAATTCCTCTCGGAGAGTGGCATGTGGAGAACAACGCTTGCTGGATTTCTTTCAGGTAATGGGAAGCCATGTCAAATAAATTCATCTTTGTTTAGATTCAACAATTGGATATTGCAAGTTGATTGCAAAATGATGCTGAAAATTTAGTCTTTCATTTGAATATCTTCAAGACATCTTTAAGACAGGTGGGAAAAGGCAGCAATACCCTGTTACAAGTTCAAACCATGCATTCAAATATTAGTTCATTCATTTTGTTTTTTCATATAAAAAATGCAAAAAGAGAAAAAAAACAAGTACAGTAAAGTATTGGTGATATGAGTTAGAAAAAGTTAAAATACTCATATACTCATAATGGTTCAGGTGAGTTTTGTTTTCATTACACCATTCATCATTACAATAAGTTATATTTGGTTGCATTCTAGTGATAGAGTTAACGACTAGAAGGGGTCTTATTGTAATATATTATGATATGTGTTTTACAAACCTATCATAACTTTACTAAATGTTAGACGTTGCCAGTAATTATGCCTGTTGAATAAATGTGGCACAATATTTAAAGATTTTCATTTGACATGCAATTAAGTAGGAGATCTTATTCAAATATAATTTTATTTATTATTTCATTAAATATTAATTATATCAAAACTCAGTAGATAGGTATATTTTCTTAAATAGTTTCCACCTGAGGCGGTATGCGGTCTGTCTGCCTGTCTGCCTGTCTATTATTATTATTATTATTATTATTATTATTATTATTATTATTATTATTATTATTATTATTATTATTATTA
>JAPMNP010632930.1:0-12757 GCA_029874935.1 Atherina boyeri
ACTGACAACACCTTTCTTTATAACCTTTAGGTTCAACTTGTTTCTGTTATTTCAACCAAACTATTGTTAAAAAAAAGAAAGAAAAAAAAGAAAAAAAAACCTGCCTGCATGACAGGCCATGCAGAAAAGTCAGTTCAACTCAAAGTGCTCATATAGAATTAGCAAACAAAAGAAAAAGAAAATCTCTAACACCGGTAAATTAACGAGGCGTTAAACTTCACAAGAGCAAAAACAGCCAATTTCAACGCAACATACAGGCTTATGGTGTCAGGAAAATAAAACATAAGAGGTTGAACACAGATGTATTCAGTCAAAGTAAAGTTATTTACTCCAGTAATCAAGATCTGTCCTGCTTTACAGACGGAGTTTGAAGCTTAATAAGCTTGTAAACTGGTCACATACATTTCCGAAAATAAGGTAATTAAAAGAAAACTCACCAAAACCATTCTGGGTTAGATGTAAACTCCTGGTGGTACCAGAGGATCAATGCTGATTGGAAAACTTTTGCTTTTACCCGCAAAAGTCAATTTGAAACTCCGTGTTTACCTTTTTTAAATTTCATGACATTTAAGTTGGCTTTCACTCAATTTTAAACACTTTTTAAGATTTCAAAATGAGAAATTTAATGGTGATCCCTGTGCTTTACGAATATATTTAGCAATCTTTGCTGTTAAGTGTGTTTAAGCAATCAAAAGATCGAGTAAGTTGATTTTCTTGTCAGATTTAAAAGTCATAACAAAACTGATTTATGCTTTTGTATTACATTCATTCTTATGAAAAAAATCATAATAATGAGCTTTGTGGTGGTAAAGTCATGTCTTTGATAGTAAAAATATTACAGTAAAAATGGGGTTAAACATATCCCCATGTGTACAAAATATTGCAGCTTAAATTTGCATTTACAGCATCTCATAACAACATTACACCTGTGCAGAACAGCATTATATAGAGTAGTGTTCATACAGAAATGTTTTGTTCACACCTTTTAAAAAAGTTTACAGGGGATGACTGCAGAAAGACCTTTAGCATTATTGCACCACCACTATTCACATCCACAATTATGGCTGTAAAGTAAATCTATTATTACTGCTCAGCGCTGAAGAAATATGAGTGATAAATTGAATTTGGGTCAAAGTTGTTATACAGTATTACATGTGATTGTGCAATTGCTGGTGAGCGTAGTCACCTAAATTTAGTCTCTTGTGAGAGACTAAAGCTGCTTAAATAAATTAGTTTGCTAATGCAGCATATTACAGCGAGACCTGTTTAGTTAAGTGTGACTCTTTGCTTGAACATTGCTTGTATACTTATCAAAAAAACTAAAAAATCTCTAGAAAATAAATCCAAACTTTGATTTGTGGGTATTAAAAAATCATTTAGTTGAAGAAAGACCCACTTCCAGTGGTTAAATGTAATCTTATATAGTGTATCTGGGTCTTTTCCCATTTTCTTTTACTCTTTTCTGTTCTTTTCAAAAGTTAATAAACTTTTTATATCTAACTAGTTGTAGTTTTGTCACTTTTTTTTTCTTTTAACTGAATCGCAGTCACTGGATCACCACTGCTGTTATTGGATGATAAAGCTGCACTTAAACAAGTGTAATTGAACTTTTGAGGAGGGAAGGGACACACTGAATTTTACTTCCCAGACCAGTGTAAGTGGTGTGGGAGAAGAGGGATGGAAATATGGTCTGGTATATGAACCTTATAGTGGAGCTGTCATGGTGCTAATGGAGGAAGTGGAGCAGAGGGTCAGGAGTCCTCAGCACCTGTGTGGAAGATTAATGACCATAGAGCCATAGGAGGGAAAGACAGACAAAAAAAGAGACTCTGAAACAGGCCTTGGCCTATCTGACTACCTAATCTTGACCTTTACTAAGGCTTTACGATATTATGCTGTCTGTGCACTAACTAACACTGCACCACTAGCCTTAAGTGTTAGATAATTATCTAAATATTTCTTTGTCTAATTCACTTAAAATATATCAAAACTGAGTTACAGCAGGACCTGGGATTATCGTGCAACATTTCAAATATATTATAGAGCGGTGAGATTTGTATTCAGCTCAAGCTGTTGTCCCTTTAGACCATAAAAGGCGCTCTTAGGCATTGATGACAGCAGAGACCTTTATGATTACCTCAGTAGCATGTAGCGCCACAGAAAAGAGATATCATCATTATCTCGACACAAAGACGGCCCTCACATTGTTAAAACAATTTGCCGCTTGCTAATGTAAGCTGTCAGAGCGCCGCACAGGACTAGTTCCAAGAGTTAAGTTGTAGGCTTTTTTCTCCCCCTTCCCTCATCGCCTGCCTGGGGAATCACGCTGGGTACGAGGCTCATTTCCTCATCAAACACAGGACGAGTGATTTGGAATATTTATGAGGCTCCCAATTTAAGTTAAACATTTAACAAAAAAGCATCCGATTAAAATGAGACAGCAGAAAGGGTTAAAATCCCAGTGGGCAGCCAAGGCTAAAAATTAAACATGGAATGCCGGAGATGAATTAAAGTAGCAAGGCTAAGACAGATTTCAGCTCAATGGCTTTACTGCATAGAGGCAGTTGTGTTATGGTATATGTTGAAACAAGGTTTCATTGACTGTGACTAGAATTTTAATTAGGAATGAGGAGATAATGCTTTGATAGAGTGACTGCAAGATTATTTTTCTATAATCTGCATGCTAATGTGAAAACTGCATGAGACATAAATTTGAAAATTAAATAAATCTACAAGCATTTAACAGTGAAAAATAGCGAAATTCTTATCAGAAAATGCTGTTTTACACAAGTATTGGGTGATATGACTCAATAGTAATCCAATAATTCTCACTCACTAATCAGATCGTTATAAAAAGAAAAAAAAAGAGAGAAAGCATGCTCTGTATTGTTGAATGAAGAAAAATTATGACTGTGTCTTCCATTAGTAACACTGCTTTGGTCAGAGGGCACATGTAACACAACGCCATATTGACTTTATTGATAATCTATGACTTCCTTTCATTCTGTCCCTCCTCTCTTCTGGTCTCTGTAGCAGCAGATCAGTCAGCGGCTGAGAAGATGGGGTCAGCCAACTCCTGCTCTGCTGCTCAGTGACTCTCCGTGCTTCCTGTTTAATCACCAGTCCCTTAGGGATATTCTGCCATCCATCTATCAAGCCCAGAAAAAGTCCAGGTGCTCTATATCACCGAGAGATGAAGGACTTAGGTCAGGTGTGTACAAAAATGTGTATCTCCAATATGTATTGCAGCACCAATGCACCAGTTTCATGGGCTGCATGTAAGATGATGAATAACCTTTATTATGCTAATGTTTAAATTTTTTCTCATTGTTTAATATATTATTTGTGTGCCGATAAACTAAATCTGTCACCATGAAACTGATCATGACAAGTTCTTCTACTCAACTTGACCCAGGCAATGGAAAATATGACTATTCATGTGGTTAACTTTCTAAAAGGGTCTTTGCTCAGCAAAAAAGTGGTTTTGATGCCTTAATTTATACCTGAAAAAAATACCGGTGTCATAATTCATAACTTCACTAACACATGACACCAACCTAGTTTCATGGGAGAAAATCCAATCATTCAGAGATGGTTTAGTATTTCTAGCTCATTCCTTACTATAGACTTGCATAGACTGTTAAACCACCACAATATTTTACACAATAACCTCCTGATCATCACCACACCAGGTTGTGTACTTCTGTTATAGATAAGGCAGACGGTGTCAGTCCTCTACCTGTAGCTCCAATGTTGTCTTCGTGTTAACTGGTGCATGCTATTATCTCAATACTAACCAGATCATTTCTGTATTTTGTTCTTTTTACCCTCACAGGAGCCTTTCCTTTAAGAAGTTCACTGCTTTGATTACTTTTTCAACATTTTTGTTGTTTGTATTTTCAGAACTGAGACCACTAAATGAACCTATTTGCTTTCTTTACTTTTTATCTCTTTATTTCATCTCACTGATGAATGGTTCTGTTTTACAAATTGTAAATTTGTGCTACTACCTGTCTGCTTCTTTCAATATCATGTAGTTATGGTGCAAACAATGTTTTAACATGAAAAGGATTTATTAGAGGAGTGCCTGCTTCCATTCATGGCAGAAAATGGTAGTGAGTATAGTTTCATGATGGTCTAGATTTATAAAAGAGAATCATTGTATGCAAGATTTTATAAATATGATAAAATGAAAGGCCTGTTTTTCTGCCTTTGTGCTACTCAGTTTTCATCAAAAAACTGCATGAATTAACTATGCATGTGGCCCCAGGCCTTCTATCAGTACCGCCACCCACTGAATCCAAGTTGGCTTTTTATATCTACTGAGAGAGAGACAACTGGTGTTAACAAAGATGCTTTTAACTAAATTAACAAATTATCAATATGCTAAAACTCCAATTTCCAAAATGTTGGGACATGGTTAAACGTAAATAAAAACAGAAAATACAAAGATTTGCATTTCCCATAAACCCACATTTCATTCCCTGTAGAACACAGACAAAACATCAGATGCTGAAACTGAGACATTTTACCATTTAATAAAAAAATCTTAGCTCATTTTCAATTTTGATGACAACACATCAATAAAAGAAAAAAAGAAAGATGGAATAAGGGGCAACAAAAAGCTAGAAAGTATTTGGACACAAATAAAAAAACAACTAGAGGAGCATTTGGCAAATAGCCTAATTAGGTTAACATGACTGGGTATTAACAGAGCATTTCAGAGAGGCAGAGCCTCTCAGATGTAAAGATGGGCAGAGGTTCAACAATCTGCGACAAATTGTGTCTAAAAATTGTGGAACAATTACAGATTTTTTTTCATAATGTAAAACTGTAAACACGACTGTGTAGTCTCCTAAATGTATCTACTGTGTACAACATTATCCAAAGATTCTGAGAATCTGGAGTAATCTCCGTGTGTAGGTACAAGGTTGAAGGTCAAAATTGGATGTCCTGATTTTCGAGCCCTCAGGTGACACTGCATTAAAAACAGACATGATTCTCTACTGGAAATCACTGCATGGACTTGGGAGCACTTCCAGAAAGCACTGTCTATGAAGACTGTTCATTGTGTAATCCACAAATGGAGGTTAAAGTTAATATCATGCAAAAAAGAAGCCATATGGACACAATCCAGAAACACTGCCATCTTATTCAAAGATTTCTGAGGCCAAGTGGAAAACTAACTTGTGGACCAAAAAGGAGAGGGACCCTCTAGCTTGTTATAAGCAGCCAGTTCAAAAGCCTGCATCTCTGATAGGGCTGCCTTAGTGCCTATGGTAAGGGCAGCTTACACATCTGTGAAGGCTCCATCAATGCTGAAAAGTACACAGAGGTTTTATATCAACATCTGCTCCCAACCAGACAACATCTCTGTCAGGGAAGGCTTTCCATATTTCAGTACTTATGTACATTTTACACAGCATCCTCTTTTGGAATTGCTGTTGTATTATTTTGGACACAATTCAAATATATTCCTTTAATAATTTTAGATCCTAATATATTTTGGACGGTGGATCAACACACATTCAAAGACTGTGAGATTGTTCCCATATTCTGATTAATTTATTCATCTTTTGTATTTTTTTTACCAAGCAGTTGTTAAAGAGTCTATGGGTAATTCTTTAAAAAGCTGTCATTAATATAAAACACAAACTAGATGTCTGTCACCTCCTTTTCACATACACTAAGTCACAAGCTCACAGTGAACCGAAAACTGGGTAGATGTATTTATGTTTTTGTCTTGACGCAAGTATGCCCATCTTGTGTTTAAATCTTGGTTTTGTAACAAATTAAGTCCTAGGGTGCTGAATCAATTTTATTTGACGGTATGAGGGCACTCATGTTTGCTTTTAGGTCGTCATAAACTACATCTATTCAACTTTAGAAGCAATATCAGCTCTCAGCTGCATGGTTTGTTTACAGTTAACAACTTTGAATGGAAAAGTTTTTCTGGATGCTGCCATGTAGAGTAAGAATGGTGTTTATTTATGATGTCACTGGAGCCCTGAGGGAAGTGACTGATGCCTCAGCCACAGAGACCTCGCCTCAGGCCATCATATGTTACCCTCCAAGGTTCCCAATAAAATCTGCCTCTGTGTATGTACATATGGCTGTATACTCAGTATCTATCTATCCAACCATCTATCCATCTATCTTCGACAGTGTTCTTATAGCTCTGAAGCTACCGCTTGATGACAATAATTGCCTGTAATTTAGCAGCATCTGTTAGCACCAAGCATTAAGAAAATTCTACACAGTGTCTGATTTATTACAACATCCTGTTCATTGATGCAAATGGTTTTCCACTGTTATCTTGTAGCCTGGTATGAAGGTCTTCCAAAGGCAGCCCCCCTATTGTGGCAGTGTGATCTCATTTTCTCAGCAGAGAGGTGTATTGCTAGCCTCCCTCTGATCCACCTGGCAGGAGGGGAGTTTGGACTGAGACAGGCCAACCAGCCAACTGACCTCTGGGTAGAATCTCTAGCTGTGCTGGCCAGGCAGCCATGTGTGGGCCAACGAGAGGGCACAAATGACTGAGGCAATGGGGCTGTGATTAGCTGACATTGCGACTAGGTTTTGCAAGCTGTCCTATTCTCAGGCGTGCGTGGGCAAAGGGGCAGAGTGGCTAAAACTGGAATGAATGTATTGATCCTGCTGCTGTTATGAGAATGACACACACAAGCTATTTTTACAGAAGGGGGAACACACTGCTGGCAAAGGCAATCTGTCTGTGACGTAGTAAAGCTCCTAAACTGCAGATGGACCCAGTGGGAGGAAGGAGGGTGCAAGGGTGATTTACGGAAAAAGTTAACATTTTGGGGAAATGGACTTCATGGAGCTGCTAAGAAAGTAAAGCCCATGTTCACTACCAAATACACAATGATAGCCTACATTTTCACACATTTCTTAACAGTGAGCTTTAGAAGGATCCAAGTCATGTTAGCTGTTTCTGAAAAACTATTTAGCTAAGCTATTTAGCTGTTGGTGGTAGAGTCACCTTTTCTTTAAAGCTTATTTTCATCTAACACTTAACAAGGAAGCTAATATAAATAATCATCATGTACAGCCTTTCCTTTGGGAAATATATTTTTCCGATATAGTGACATTGCTTTATAACACAATCCAAATTGTGTGTCAGTGGATTGTCAGACATCATGAGCACAACGGCAATCAATGAGAGTAATTATATAATACTTTTTTTTCTGATGAATACATAAGATAGTAAATGTTACAGTAAAATTTATTTCATAGTGCCACAAAGCCATCTACAGTCCATTTCTTCCACACTGTCTGTTTGCCAGCAGCCAGAGTTCAGAGGAGGCTTATTTTCACTCATGCCATACACTGAACTCCTCCACTCTTTTTGCATAACGTAATTGCTGTCAGGGAATGTGCACTGCAGAGAGTTGCTTGAGCTCCACAAGCACAGAGGGTGAGATTAGGGAATAAAACAGCTAAGTCAGTGCTACTTAGGCACTCCTCTGTCATTGCGCTGCTGTGGATGAGGGTTGACAGTGATGAATATTGGGCAAAAGTTGGTATTCCACGTGATGATTTTCCCTAATGAGAATTGATGAATGCAGGAGGGGGGGTATGCAGGAATGTGTGATGAGGAGGGAACGCTCATTAGAAGCCAGTCATGCTAAGTTGAGCGGCTTTAAGGTGGGCAGGGCTACAGGGGCGAGCTATGCCAGTCCAGCAGTTTTCAATAAACATCAGCTGATATCATTGATCAATACTGCTTCTCACAGAAAAGTGTCAAATGAGATATATCCATGAGAGGGAAAAAATCAATAAAGAAACTCCTTCCTCTGCACAAACAGCAGTGCATTTTTCAGTTGTGTGTCAGTCTGCACATATGTTAACAGAGATCTATAGTAATATCGGCATCCATATGCATGAAGTTGTGGTAACACCTGTGTGTGGGACACTCATGGGCCTTTGCTGTCGCAGCTGTAGCCACATCAGCCTGAGAAAAAGAGCAGGGACACTGGTCTAGCAGATGGCAACGTGGGCTTTGAAAAGCCATTGCCCTGAACGAGCCGCAGGCAGCCCCAGAGGCCAGAGCTCAGCTCAAGTTCCACATGTGGCCAGCCAGGAAGGACATTAAGTAGGTAATAGTTAATGGTGAACCAGGCCATTTACTATCATGTGCATACTTTATGGAGCAAGACCGCCACTCCTGTGAGCAGAAGGGGCAATGGCTAAGAACAAGTTTAACTTTTAGATGCAGATAAAAGTGCTAAATGATCACGCTGAGCCATTTGCAAACTGTCACACTCTTGGATAAACATTGTGCAATACCTCAGGTGATTTAATAGCTTGTTGTTGGGTTGATGAGAAAGAGCATTAGTTGAAACGTGATTCTTTCAGTCATATGACTGACCATAGATTAAGGTCTTGATTGTTTCAAAATTTCCCATCCCACATGTAGATGTTGTCCCTTTCCTTTGCAAGCCCCAGGGCCATTGGATGTGTCACTCTACTATGGCAAAATACAGATGAAGAGATATACTTTTTAATATCCAGGAGCTCATTTAACACAGGCTGGCTTGTCACTGCATGATGACAGCTAAACAAGCCAATCTACAGGATATGCCACATACAGTAGAGCATGTGGACTGAAGCCTGCACTATCCTGTAGTGAACAGATGATACCAAACACACAATGGGTGGTCACTAAGACATTAGTGGAGGAAACATGCATTCATGAGGATGCATTATAACATAGTTACACTTTAGTCAGGAGTGCAAATGGATTTTTTTTTCAATTTAAACATTTGGACTTATTTAGTAAGGATGTTTTTATTGTGTGTGGGGGTCTTGTCTTCTTTAGCAACAGTGACATACTTTGTCATTGGCAAATGCAAAGCAGGGACATAGTTGCCCGTAATGGGATTGCCTTGTCTGCATTGTATTTTCTCACAAAAGTGAATTAGGATATCCCTTTTCATCACAAAGTGAAATAACATATCTAATATGCGAATTCAAAATCCTTTAACCACTTTGTTCTGTACTCATAATCAGATTTTAAAGGAGGGTTTCTTCTAACATTTAGCCGTCACCATCTCTAATATTGGATTTTTCGAATACTTCNCCCCCCCCCTGTTGAAATGACTGGTTTTTAATCAGCCAATGCAAAAAAATGTCTGAATACTCTGGAGCCATTAAACCTGTCTGCATCTACACAGACACATCCTACTGACTGCGTAGCCCATTAGAGAGATGGAAGATTATGGCCTAAATGAAGCCATTAGTTACGCAAAGCTAATGATCATCTTATTTGTATGTATAAATCTGATCTATTTCCCTTGCTCAAGGCAAATATATCTTCCCTCAAATGATTTTGAGGGAATTGAGTAAAAACAACAGCAGCATCAACAACAAAAACAACATCAGGACCCATAATGAAAGAAGCGGAGGCAAAGGCACTCAGGCGATTGCATCCATTACCCCTCTCCACTATATGGACCCCTTCATAGGGATTACCCCTGGTTCCAGAGAGGTTGATTATTAGACGCTCGCAAAGGTTTCGTTTGAATCGCCCTAGTTAAACGAGAAATTGCAGGCTGAGGAGAGAGGCTAATAACAGTTATTAACCCCGTGCGGGCGGCGGTGTAAAAGAGCGCCACAATAACGAGGTGCACCACCAAGGTTTGAGGCGCAGCGCAGCTAGCACACCCCCGAGGAGAAGCTAACTTATTAAAATAATGAATTAGCCGACCAGATTACTGCAGCCTGCGGCAAAGGCAATTATCCCCCTCCAAATCCCTGGACAGGACTCCCTAGCGCCACCATAAAACAAGTGCTCAGAAAGCAGGAGCTCTCCGCTCCACACAAATGAATAGCCTGTTAATTAGGATCTCTCCCGCTGCGGGTAGCCTTCCCGCTGCCATAACAGAAACCACTTACACGACAGACAGAGGAGGAGGGGAGAAAGTAATGGGAAGATAGAGAATGTATGTGATTGCCAAAGATTGTGAAATATGTATAGTGAGAAAAAGTGAGACTGCGATTAGTTTTAGTGTGCAGAAAAAAGAAAAGAAACACCTAAGGTGACAGTGCAAGAGTTGGATGGAGTAATGGATACAAAGAAGCTGCAGGAATCTTTGGTGGCCCAACTTTAAAGCGCTGTGTGAGGTCTCTTTGCAAGCAAATACGGAGCATTCAATCCCAGCCCAGTATGTGCTAAACTTTTGACAGCTTTATTGTACAAGGTCAGAGTGTGCCAGTGTGGCCAAGGATCAACGCTTTCATTTAGTAAACACAGTTTTACTGTATGCTTAACACTTTAAAAGTAACTTCCAAGGCTATATTGTGCATTCATAAATTACCTTTAATCTCAGTCTTATATGAAATGCCTACAAAAGCTAATGTTCCTAAAGAGTTTAACCCTTCCTCATGATGTAGGGGGTTATCAGTCCCGGCAGAAAGAAACAGCCGGTCAAGGGCGGAAGTGATATAGGCCAATGGCCACCCTAAAAAAGAACCAAGTGTACTTTATGACATATATACAGCCCCTAATGGTTATAAATACTGACATATCACATGGTTGACATGGTGAACCAAATCTGGCCTCCCTCTGCTATCACCTTCCTACTCCACATCAGTAGAAATCGCAAAGTTTTGAAGGCTGGACTCACCTTGTCCTGCATAGCTACTGTACTTTCAGGGATATAAGTGTTAAAGTGGAAACTGTGCCAAAGGGATAACTGCCACACACTGTAGTTCAGCTACCCTTTTAGTCTGTGACAGTGCCATTTATATATGACATATAAATGATAGATTTATACATACAGCAAATTGATCAAAAGTATATATACTTTTTACTCTCTGAAAAGATTAATGTACAGATATGCCTGCTCTATTTTTCTGGTTTTCTTGCAGGCGGCTCTAAATCATTAAGTTTTTATTTGCACTGTGCATATTTATGTTTTTATAACGACTATTAGATCATCATTTCAGAATAAGTTAGAGCCTGCTTTGCAAAAGAAAATGTCCACAGTTATTACAGGAGTGCTATGTTCAATAATGTCAATTCTTCATTGTATAATATACCACTGATTTTTAGCAAGAGACATACTATTTACATACTATTTATTTATAAACTGTTTTCTCACTCCTGGAGAACACAGTTTAGATTGTATGTTTTTAAACCACCTAAAAAGACACATTATGTATATACAGATAGTAAAGCAAACTCTATATGTGATTTGCTCTCGAGAGAGAACGATTATATAGACACACAGATATGCAGGACACGAAACAAGATATTATGCCAGTGTACTGTATGAACATGCCTACAAGGCTTGACATGAATGCAATTTCATGTAATTTGAATGCCTTTCATGAAGCAAGGACTCTTTTGAACTGTCTTAAAAAGCTCATCCACCATAGTAGCAGCCAGTGGCCCTGGGTACAGAGGAGTCATGTCGACAGGCCCAATTAATGATGGGGCGTCTGAGAGGGAATGAATGAGGAGCTTTGAGAGGATTCCTCCACCTTAAATCCCCCTGTGCTGCTGCTCCCAGACTGCCTGTGAAGAACAATCAAACAGCAGCAACCCCCTCCTATTTATCACTTTAAGACATTAGCCAGACATGGGCCTGAATATTAACCAGCTCCTTTTCCAGGAGAGTTCCACACCAAAGGCTGCGTGTGGCAACATACATTTTTAATCACAGGGGAAAACGAGGCCTCTATATCGCTCTCATCTATTACTATGTGCTTAACTCTGGCTTCTTTTTTTTTCTCTGGGCCACTCAAATCAGGAAACAGGCTTTGATTGTCGTTGCCCTTTTTTTTTGTGGATTTTGGTTTCATTTTAATCGAATGCAACAATCATAGCCAGTGAGTCCAAAATTATTTGATTGTCAACTTTCAGTGACAATCTTGGCTACACTGACAGAGCTCATTTCCATGGGTTGACTGTGTCTGCATGCCTAGGACAACTGGGCTGCAGAGGCAGTGGAGCATGAGCCAGGCTTAATTGGAGTCATGTTCTCCAGAGCCTAGAGCTGCTCCTTTTCCCCACACCAGCCTCTCTGGTACTAGGCCTGTGGTGGGACCAGGGCACGGAACTAGGCATGCAGGGAGATGATCTGTTCACCCCATCCTGTCCCTCTGGGTCCCCCTACTGTGACACATGGCACTCTGGTAACAAGGTCACTCTACTACCGTGGCACCACAGGGGGAGTTGGCCTTACTGTCGGGAGAGAAGACACTCTTAAGAAGAATCAAAAGGAGAATCTGATATCCAATCACATATCATTCGCTCAAGACGACAAGGTTTTCTATATCCAGGAGCTTTCCTTCCAAGTTTGTCAAGGGTAACTTTTAGTTGAAAAACTCTTACGATCTGTTTATAAAATATTGCCATGAATCATGTCTTTTTTATTTATTTACTTATTTCTTATTTCCGGCTATGCATTATGCCATCACAGCAGCATGTAATTCACGACAATACCACCTCTCTTTATGAAAATATTCAAAGCTTAAAGCTACAATTTATTCTCCTATTGAAGAAGCTGATTATGTGCATTTTAAAGATAAAGAAACTGGCCCCTAACTCAATCAACCCAATAAATAGGAATAACTAATGACATTGCATCTACATCCAAACAGACCATACATAACATACCAAATAACATACCAAAATAAAAAAAAAATCTTAAAGGAACATTGTGTAATATTTTATGTTGTTTACTGGCCAAAATCGATGTCTGCATTTATAAATGTGTTATCATTGGTGTAT
>JAPMNP010632932.1:0-12955 GCA_029874935.1 Atherina boyeri
CAGCAGAGTGCGTCATAAGCCTTGCCAGTGACTTCAGCAACTCCTTAAACTGAGCAAGCATGTAGCGACAGTGGAGAGGAAAAATTCCCCTTTAACAGGAAGAAACCTCCATTTTATTTATTTGTTTTTACTTTATTTCACTGTGTTTTATTTGTTATCTCTTTTATCTCACTGGTTTTATTGTTTTGTTTTATCTTACTTTACCTAATTGTGTCCGTTGTGCTTCTGTTGTGTTATTTATCGTATATTTATTGTGCAGCACTTTGGAAACCTTGGGTTTGTTTAAATTGTGCTATATGAATAAAATTGGATTGGATTGGATTGGATTTTTAGATGACTGAAAAAAGAAAAAGAAAAAGAAAATGGTTGAATTATCTGCTCAGATTTAGCCCAATGCAGATTGTCTCACAGTACTGATGCACAAAAACTTTCTTAATCGTTGGGCATTTTACATTCTGCAGAACAAAAGAACAACTGAGGGCAATGTCACAAAGAAAGATTCATTTAGAACATCAGTTATTTTTTCATAATAATGATAATACCCTAAAATTAAAGCCAAGAATCAAGAGCCATGAGTCCTGCAGGTTTTAGATATCTCCTCAATACAACACACCTGATCAAAATTGCATGGCTCTCCTCAACAGCTTTTTGTCAAGTTCTGCCCATGTGTTGACCCATCAATCTGATTCAGGTGTGCTGCAGCAGGAAACATCCAAAACATTCAGGACAGCAGATCTCGAGGACCGCTTTTGGACGCCCCTGAGCTATATGATGAAAATGTTGACACTTTCGAAAACTTTTAGACCCAGACATTAAACCCTTTTTTACACAAAACGTAACGATAACAAGAAAAAGTCAGTACAATCCATGCAGGCAATATGGTGCATGTCTTTCAGTGACATGGTCACTGGCAAACGACTAAGGCATCAAATGAAATCAAGGGGAAGGAATGAGAGAGATGTGTAGCTGTTAGAATGTGTATACATTTACGTGAATAATCTACTGTTGTGTCCCTGTGTGGTTGTGTATTTATACAAATGTGTTTATGCATGTTTATTTGTGATTCTGTGCTTTTTAGCTCTGGGAACCCTGTTTTCTGCTTCCCACTTATCTGACAATCGGCTGCAGTCAGCAGCTCTGACGTCTAAACACACTCAGTATTCATACAGATCGTGTGCTTCTATGCAATGATGGATTTGTGTGAGCTTATGTTGTCTGTCTCTGTAAAGTGTGTGTCTGTATCTTGTTCAGCTTTGTTGGCGTCTTGCATCATGATAGGCTGTTTTATCTGTCTTATCATGCTTTTTTTTTTTTTTTTTTAGTTTTTTATGTTTTGTTTTTGACTGACTCCCCCTGCAGAGTTTTCCGCTAAATCAGAAGATAAGGATGGGAATAGTATGGCTTTCCAGTTTCTCTCAGGAGCCAAAGTTACTGTGCTGGCCTCCAAGACCTCCCGTGAGTCTGACAACACATCCACTCAATATGGCACTGATTCACTTTAAATGTTGGATTAAACGTCCTGAAGGCTTACATTTCGGTCATATCTGAAGCTACTTCTACGTTTTGGTGCCTCATGATGTAATTTTATCTTTCAACACCAAAATTAAGACATGCAAACAGTTTTTATTTACACTCACTAAGATGGGATGTGGTTAGTGTGTGATAGTGGATTCTTAAAACGTAAAACTAAGCTTCACAGTAGGTTGTAGTAAGATTAACAAGGATTGAGTGATGGTTTTAAGCTTTTCCTTCGCATACTCAGTCTCTGTTAACTGTGTGTGTTTTTGTCAGAGCGTTACCGTATTCAGAGTGACAGCTTTGAGGACATGTGGTTGGTGGTGAAGGAGCTGGTTCAAAGATTTGATCAGCATTTTGCCAAACTGGGAAAAAAAGACTTCAAAAAAAGTTTCAGTGGTCCACTGCCGCTGCAGGAGTACTTCCTGTCTGTAGACCATCACTTTCAGGTACAAACACACCCAAACAATTGAAAAAAAGAAAATAAATAGTTTTAGATTATCTAGTGCTTGCATTTGAAACCATCTCAGAGAAAAGAAACATTTTCTTTGTCTTTGTGTGTGTGTGTTAGCTGCGTGTCAGTGCTCAGCAATATCAGGATCTGCTGTCAGAGCGAGCGGTCCAGTTCAGAGCCATCCAGCGCCGTCTGCTGACTCGATTCAAAGACAAAACTCCAGCACCTCTGCAGAACCTGGACACACTGTTGAATGCCACTTACACCCAGGTTAGAGACACACACACACACGCACACACACATAGTTTTATTAAAGAACTTGAGTCCACCACCTGTTATATGTTATATAATATGGATTTCAGAAGTAGAAAGTCATTCTTCAGCTAGATGAAGTGTTGCAGCCTCATATTCAGCCGCCTTAACACAGACGATGATCCAACAGGTGGTCATATTTCCTATCCGGATTGAAAACACCCTACAAATTATCAACATAGACTGGCTTCCCAGCTTGCTGTGCTCAAAATGTGACTTCACTAGATCTAAATTATCTGCTCCTTTCACATACAAACAAATGAAAACTCACACAAACACATACCGATTATGTAACCAAGATTTGTAAAGAGTGCTGATGCACAAATACCAGTAACAGGACGTATCTGTTTAAACTTGTGACTTTTTGTGTATGTGTCCAACTGGGTGTGAGCTCACAGCTAATCACCTAAACAGAGGAAGTCCATAAATCAGTGGAATGCAAACTTCCCACTTTAAATCCACTATAACACATCATCATCATCTGTGTGTCTCTGTGTGTGTACCTTCATATTTCAGAGGGCCAATTTGAGTTTTAGGTCTTCAGAATGAAGATATTTGTGGAATATTAGGACATCTTGGACAGTGATCACTTTGTGACACCTTTATGGTGATGTCTGAGGGTTCAGAGTTCAATAGTTGAGGAGGAGGCTTCAGTCACTGTACTCAAAAAGACAGAGAGCCATCTGTGTATGTGTGCAGTGTAGCTGAGGTCAGTATAAAGCTGATTTTAAATCAATGCAGCCGTAAAGATGTTGTCTATCCCTTTGTTTAACTCTGATGTATGAGAAGGTGGAACAGTTTTAAAGTCAGTGTATGTGTGTGTGTGAGAATGAGACAAAGTGATGGTTGCTTGCCCCTGCTGTTTACTCTAGAGGATGAATTGGCGGTCATCACTTCCACCATCCATTAGCTTCTCGTTAACGTAGCGTGGCTGGTGACATCATCTCTTCATTAGCTGGTAAAGCTGTCTGTACGTCACTGTTAAGCTCTGGTGTGATCAGAGCAGCTCTCTCTGTCCAGTGCAGAGCTCTAATATCGCATTCATTTAGTGCAAATCAACTTTCAAGGTTCTGAGATTTTGTTGGAGTTTAATGACAGGAAATGAATGAGCTTGTTGAAGTTCTTAATGCTGTTCAAACCTAAATAAACATCGTTCACCTTGGACTGCCTCGGTTCTCGCCAGCATAAGCAATCAGGGAGTCTGATCTAAACATGACTGCCTTAAATGTTAATATACTCACTCTGTCTAATGTCTTCAGCCTAAACTATTTAATCATCAACACTTATTGTGATCATTCTTCATCAGTAATGTTGTTGTAGGCATGTTATACAGAGATTAAAAATGAACAGTCAGCAGGTTAAGTTCTGGGAATTTATTAAGACTGTAATATGTATTGAGATCCTGCGGAACGATAGCGGTTAAGTTACAGAAATTACACTGACTACTCCAAGATCAGCCGTTTACATACTTAAAGGGACATTGTGTAAGAATTACTGCCATCTAATGTTGAATTCATGTATCGAATAAAAACGAATAATGAACTCTTGCATGTCACCATTTCAAACACATATTGTAACAACGGTAGCCGCTGTGTATCAAAAAGCCTCGAATACACTGATTAAATCATGTCATTCTTTACTACAGGGAGTCGATTACTTGTATCTAGATTATTGGCCCTGCATGCTCAAAACAACTATAACAAGAAAACATGCAAGTTCCCTATGGTGTTGTTGACTCTATCCAACAGAGATGGAATTGTGGCTTCAACAAATCATCTCCATGCTGTGTATCTGTTCTACTCAGCCACTTGTAGTTCCAAGATGGCAGACTGTCATGGCGCTTCTCTACCAGCTGACCTGCCCCATTTAGAAACAAATCTAAAAATCTTCCTTTAGGAGAATGTGTCAGATTATTAGTGGAGCTCATAATACACCAATGATAACACGTAGTATAAATGCAGTCTTTAGTTTTGGCCAGTAAACAACAGAAAATGCTACACAATGTCCCTTTAAGGTGTCATATTTTCCTGCCTTACGATTGACACATGTGGCTGAGATGTTTAGCTACAGTATGGTATCAGCTAAAAAAAGCCATACCCTGTCTTTGAACGATAGACATGAAGTCTACTGTATGTCATTTAAGTGAATTTCCATGTGTGGTACTTTCATAAAGTGATTATGTTTGACTTTATATTTTCTGAAATATGATCATTAATTCAGTGATCACCCTAAATTAAGGATCATCAACTTTGGACTTCCTGGGGCAGTGTCCTGCAAGTTTTAGCTGTTTTCCTCTTGCAACACACCCAATTCAAAATAAATGGTTCTCCAACAGCTTGTTTTCAAGTTCATCATAAGCCTCTTAATGACCCATTAATTTGAGTCAATTGTGTTGCAGCAGGGAAAGATCCAAAACTTGCCGGACACTGGCCCAAGAAGTGGAGTTGATGACCCCTGCCTTGAAATTTTACAGTTTGACAAATGTTGTTATTATTGTGCTCCGTTTACACAGCGGTTATCAATTCAATTTATGAGAATTTATTTGTATCACACTTTTGACATCATTGGTATGCAATGTTGATGCTCTAACAGAGTTTTGTTGTTATTTATGACAATGACAAGAAATCTTGAATTTAATTGAAATGCTTGGGAACCATGATCTCCAAATAAAGCTTTCCTATGTGATTTACTTTCTTTTTAATTTTCTTTCACTTGAGCAGCGTTTTAAGTTGTTGTCTACTTTGATGATTCTTGTTTTTCTGAAAGGCTTACTCTTCCATCTTGCATTTGATGAATATAAAAAAGCTGTATCATCCATTGCAAATGTACTTTAATTGTCCTCTGATTATAGTTCATCTCACTTTTATGTGTAGGGCTCCAACAGTTTCACTTAAATTCCTAAACTTAGGCTATGTTCACACTGCAGCTGTAAATGCTCAATTTCCATTTGATATTTTTCACCAGACTACAATGTGAATTGTGTATGACCCTCAAGTGACCCTTATGCGCAGAAGAAGACATGATGTCTCACACAGCATGCTGTGTTTTGGGGAAGCAAAATACGGATGCTACAAGTTAGCGTCAATGTTGAAGCTGCTTTGCATTGGCAGATGACAAAATTATGATATAATTTTGTTTGGTCCATCAAGCTTGCAATGTCGCTCCTCCTCTACTGCTGAATTCTGATGTCTGTCTCACTTTAAAGTAGCACTTTTTAACTTTCACGCCATAAAGATATGCTTTTCTGGCTTGGTTCGATGGCACAATGACAATTATTATGAAAATTGCTTAAGTGTGCTCACTCAGTGGCTTATTCAGTAAAGAAATGCAAGATTACATTAATTGAGGAAGAGAAGAGAAAAAAAAGAAAGGGACAGCACAGGAGATGAGATAAAATTCAACATTGGACTAACTTTTACTGACTGGAGAGAGCACAGAGAAGAGACAGGATGAAGATGGGTACTAAATTAGCCGCTGTTGGGAGGCAAGGTTAGGTAATGCAAGTTTATTTCACATTTACAGTAATGTACAAGACAATTCAGAGTGATTTACATGAAAGAAAAAGGAGTGAGAAAATCTGCCAAAGTTAAGTAGTTTAATGACGTAGAAGTCGGATGAAATGATTAGACTATTTAGACTAAGGTTGCATCAGTTATGTATCCGAATTAGGAGCACATACGAAAGTGGCTTATGTTGGATAAAAAAAAAAATCACATTTGTGCTGTTTAGTCATAAAATTAGATATTGGTCCATATGGGCGAAAAAGTCAGATTTGCTTGCGTGAACATAGCCTAGTATTGATCATTGATTTAAAAATAAGTTGTCAACATATTCAGTAATATATCATGTAGTGTCTCACTGATGTAATATGACTTTATATAAAGGTTAACAAGACGGAAGTATATAGATTACTATAAAAGCTAATGTAACCTTATAACTCGCGCTGCCGACTTCCAATCACTGACTTGTATCATCTGTCAAAATGCCATTGTCTCCTGCCATTCTAGCCGTTTGTAGCTGTGAAATCGTGACTCTGCCTCATCATGCTAATGCTTTCCGCTGTCACTCCTGTCCATCACCCTTTCCTTCTCTCTGTCTTTTCTCTATGTTTTTTTCTCTTCCCGCCATCCAGCGGCTCGTATGCGGGAAGTTTCGGATACACTATACAGTCTGTAATGTATACACACCCGCCATAATGGAGGCTATCGATGGCTGGTCGGAAGAGTGATGAATGTGTCAAATTAATAATTCATCTCAGTATTGAGAGTCATGCTTCTGAAGCCAGGGCCAGCTCAGCAGTTTGTCTGCTGTAACGGGACAGATTTTATGAGGATAGATCACATTCTGATCTGTGGATAAGCTTTGACAGAGGAATATAAAACCATATTGTATTAATTTGGTTATCTACTTTTTTTTTCTAGTCTCAGTTGAGTGTTTATAAATTACTGTATCACCATTTTAGTCTTCATTAATATTTTTGATGAATAACAAAAATGTATTACTCTGCATTCTGTTCTGTTAAACCTTTTTGAGTAGAAGACTCCAAGCAAACCCGTTTTACAATCATTTAGTTGAAGTTCACCTATACTATCCCAGTATCCCAATTTCATCACTTGCATTTTACCCAGAGGCACCATAGTGTTGTTGATATAGAAAGGTGGGACATTGCTCCTTCACATTTCCCACTGGACCATGCATTTGAATCAAAGAGTTTCTAGTTAAAATCCTCCACCAGGTGAAACCTTGTTTGATTGTTTAGAAAGCAGAAAAAAATATGGAAGTTTACTTCTTGAATCTGTGGCTCCATGCCTGCAATCACACTGTTGTTAGAATGGTAAAGGAATGTGTGGCCAATCAGGAATGTTGGTGAACCAGGCACCTCTTTCATTTCAGCTTGGAGGAATGTCTGCTGGGTAAATTTTCTGCATTAATCTTGGGGGATGGGGGGGTTTCCCCCTCGTTAGCGGTGTGTATGTGTGTGTCTCTGCACGCAGTGGCCGGCCATTGCCGACGAGCCGTCAGAGATAAGAGGAATGAGCTCCCTCAGAGAATACTCTGTGGTCGGCTTTACATTTATGCAGCGGAGGATAATATTTCCATTGTTCATGCTGCCTTTTTAGACCTATATTTTATTCATGAATTCCTGAGAGCTAGCAAGCCACTTCTGACTTTGTGTGTGTACATGTAAGTGCAAAAAACTTTTTCATCTGCCGACTACGGTGGCTGGATTCCAAAATACACCCAATGCTTCATCCAGCCGCTTATGATTGATGAGTTTCAGAATGAAGTGAGACCTGTGCATGAAGGTTTGTTACATGCCAGTGTAGCCGGAAGAGAAGACAAACCAGCTATGGACAAAATTCACCAACTTGTTTGGTGGCTGCAGGCAATTTCTACATGTAGCTCCACTTGAGGTATTTCTGCCTTCTTTCTTGGTCTGAGGTGTGTTTCATCTCCACCTCCTTACCTTGTCACTGCTTAAAAAGCCATCAGTCGTCAAAGCCCCTGTATTTTACACTCTCCCTTCTAACTGGTGTTTGATTAATCTCTGTCTTCCAGAGGTTAGCCTTGCATTACGGCTTCTCATTCTAACTAACTTGCAAACCTCTCAAATTTGAGGGTGAACCCAACGCTGTCACTCAAAGAAATAAAAACTAAAAGTTTTGAACAAGTTTCTGGGGATATGGATGAAGAAAAAGGCCAAAAGTATCTGAAAAGAAGGAAGTTGACTTTTTAGTTTCCATAAATATTTTCCTCACTGCCGTCTCCACTGGAGGCGAAACGCTGGTAGTTAGTTAGTATTAGCATTAGCGTTGGGCTAGCAAGCGCTGCTGTCTATGAGATGATAGTGGGGGGGGCTTCGGAAGCTGGGCCAGGCCAAACCAAGCTGAGTCTCCCTGTAATTATGAGTTCAAACGCGGGAAGAGGGCGGCTTGCTGACTGACGGGGTGAGTGACAGGCTGTCCAGGGGCCTCAATGGGCCCCTAATGGAGGCTTCGGGTAGACAGCAACTTGATTTATCTGGCCCCAAATGGAGCTCTAAACATGGCTAAACACAGATCCTACTGTGGAGAGCAAGACCACCACCATTAACAGCCTGGCCTCTCACATCCCCTGTCTTATGTGTGTATCAAAGAGTGAAAAAGGAAGTGTGTATTTGAAGCAGATATATATGTGTTTATACTTGTTTTTAATCATGCTATTATTCAACCATGCTTTAATATATATGGACAAAGTTGTTCTGGTGTATCTGTGCATGAATATATACTTTTTGGATAACCGTATGTTCATACAATGTCTTTTATTAGGTAATGTTCTCTTGATTCTTAGCTTGTAGATGCAATTATCAAACTGAAAAGTTGCTGCATTTCTAAATGGATGCATTCAAACCCTGTCAAATCTGTGGAGTGCAAAAATAAATACTTACCATAACAGTTCTCATCCAACTTGTGGTAAAACCCAAAAATAGAATCAACAAATCATCAAGCAGCCATGGTTGGAAAAAGCACTGCCCCATTACTGTTGTAGACTCAGCCAGAAGAACCCCAACTTGACTCCCAGGGATGGTCGAGACTGCATGTGGTCAGAGAGCTCTGTTGAATCCACACGCTGAAACACAGAAGCACAGACCCACATAAGTACAACAAGACCCGGGCTCAATCCAGGTAGACTAAATATAATTTGGATGCAACCCAGTTCAGGTCCCAGGTGGGTTCTCAGATACCATAGGAACCAACAGAACCTATAAAGATTTATTGCCATTGCACTGCAGATGTATATCAAATGTCAACACTTTTAGAGTAAGAAATACAGAAAGCCTCAAAGTGTTGAATGCTTGGTCAGATGCTTTGCCATGTTTACTTATTTGTGGATCAGAAAGAATTTTTTGCTAAATTTGAGAGTCTATACTTTCAGAGTGGATTAATGTACAGCTGGTTCTTGTTAAAAGATAACCAAGTGAAGTTTTTTTTTTAGATGTGAAATGTAAGTTATTTGAAAGAGAGGGAGTTGTGAGCCTATACTAAGCTATACAATGGCTCTTGTGGCAGTTGACACATCGAAGGAAGTTCTCAGTTGTTTCTTGCTTGTGCGTACCTGTAAATCTTTGTCTTCGTATCCATGTTTACTGAACTCTCGTCTGTGCTCTTGTCTCAGTGGACTGTTGGTCTATTAACACATTAACAAGTGTGTGTTCAGGAAGAGAGGCAGAACGTGTGTGTGTGAATGGCAGTCCCTCAGGTGTTTCATGTGTTTGATACTCAGATTAAAGGACAGATGGGAGCTAAAAAGCTTCCTCTCTTACTGTCTCCCCCCCTGAATAAATTTCTCACTTCCCTCAGGGGATATTATACCCCGACAATAAAAACATTTACATCCATGCTTTATCTCCCCTTCACCATCACAGGCACAGAGACCCCTCTCGAGGCTGAATGAAGCTCAGAGGGTTGTCGGTGGTCTGGTTTGTTTTCCTTCAGATGGTATGTTTATGTGACTGTCTGTCTTATTAATGAATGGCTGTCTTTCATTCAGCTGACTGACACTCATTTTTCTGTGTATGGGACTATGTGTGAGTGTTGTCTGGGGGTCTTCTGGATGTGAGTTTGCCCTTTTATCTTTTGAGGAGGAGAATCAACTTTACCCCATACACAGTCTCATATTGACTCAGATCCTCAGATATTTATCTAAAGGGAGGTAGCCAAGCAAATAAGAAAGGAAATATTTTCTCTCCCCTGTAATCATTTAATCATTTATCCGTCATCGCCTTAGAAATGACCTGCTTAACTTTGGTGAAAGCCTGTCTTATCAATGTTTTCATATTAACAGTGAATCAAACACGCAATCTTTGAAGAGCCGAACTCTATTGCTGTTCCTATCAACTTTAACCAACATGATTTTGGCCTGCAACTTCAGTTTTTAGTATAATTCTCTGTCTTTGCTGTCGTCAGCGGCCTTCCAAGCCAAATCAAGCAGCTGTTTTCAGAACAAACACTAAAAGCCCATTGTTCCCAAACTGTCTGTAAGGAGTTGGCAGAGAGACAGACAGACAGACTGTTGAACATGGAGCTTGTAGGTGCTGAAGAGTTGGAGACTTCTATCAGAATATGGTGGAAAACAAAAACACTAACATGAGAACTACAGTACTAATGGACTTGAATAGAACATTATGAGTGAAAATGAATGTGAAAAGTTCAGTTATTTGTCTGCTGTGTCTGTATATGGTGATTTCATATGCCAGCTGCATACGGTAAGATTAGATGTCTTAATTTTCACAATTTGTTTTGTTTTTACTCATATCATTGTATCCATTAAACCACAACGTCATTTGCAGAACAACTGGAAAGTGTGCTTGCTGATCCATATCAAAATTTTTCTTTCAATATTTGTCTGCTTTCCGGCTTTGATTAGTCATGGACAAACAAACAAGATGACTTTGCAAGCTTTCTTCAATTACTTTGGATTTAAACTGGTCTTCTATTCAATTGCAAGTGGCATTAGATAATTGAAAAGTATGTTTAAAGTTAAAATGTTACAGATTTGACTTTATACAGATTTCTAATAGCAGCAGGATCTAATGAATGTTTATGGTGAAGCTTTACTTCCCAACACAAACCAGATCTGCAGTCCTCGGACCACCAGATGGGTTTGAGCCAAGTCTGGCTCTAATTTCTTTTAATTCCCTCAGGCTTGATCAGGTCAAGTTTAATTTTATTTATCTGCCCCAGATTTTAATCAGGTTCGGGCTCATTAAATTCTGCAGTGGTTGCGGATGGGATAACTCACAATCCATACTGGTTCCACCAGGGTCAAGCCACATTTTTGGGCCCAGCATATGCTGTGGTATGATAGTCATGTTAAAAACCATGGAGGGATGAGGAGAGAAGCAAGGATGAAGCATCTGTGCTGCTCTTTATCAGACAGGCATAGATGACCTGCCAGAGGATTTCCTCATAGATGTGGTGGAGCTGGAGGAGACTTTATTATTAACATATGGATGTGGTCAGGAGTGGGAGGGGTAGGAGACTGTCAAGGAGGGGATCAGAAGGGGAAATACACAGAAAGATGGAAGAGATGGAGAGATGAAAAGGAAAAGACTAGAAAGACATTGAAATACAAAGAATCAGCATTGAGTGAATATTCCAAACGTAAAGATGCTGAAAAGCAGAAAGCAGAGGAGGTGGACCGAGGGAGTTCAAAGGGCTGTAAAGTAAGAGGTTGAAATACAAAAAGATAAAAGCTGTGTTTGCACATGCACTGCTGCAGAATTATTCTGGAGGGCTGCATGTTAGAAAACAAATATTTCTCCAGGATTGTCTTCCTCCTTCATGCAGAGCTTTAACATCCAGCTTGCTATTATGAAATCCAAAAAATAAGCAACTGTGCCCACGCATGAATACAAACTCAAATAATTTTTAACATTTCCTGCTAGCGAGCGTATCCATTGATAAGAATTGCTGCTTTATAATCTTTCTGCTGATATGGATGTTGTTTTCCACTTGTTTGCCATTATTGCGGAAGCTTCCAAACACACATGGTACTGATGTCAAATAAATTATTTTTTGTATGCGCTTTACCCAGACTGCACTGGGCAAGATGCGAGAGAAATTATGTTATTTAATTTGTGAAAACAGCAAAAGAAAGGAATGGACTGGAACAACAGCAAAAACACAAGTTCAAGGAGAGAAAAGAGAAATGACTTAGATGGATGGAAATAAAATTCAGTGCATGACTTTGTAACAAGTAGGCATTAATGAAAATACAATATTTTATTACATTATTAGACATTGAATCAAAGCTATTTAATTGTTCATGAGCTAAATGTTAAGAAGAGAGAGTTAGATATATATGATCTAGATGCAACCAAATAAATAGATGTAAAGGAAATGTAGGTAGAGTTACTGAAAAGTCCTATAGAATTAGGCAGATGGAAGAAATCATAAATGAGCTCCTACTCCCTCCTTTCCTTCTTTTCTGTCCTCAGAACCCGCAGCTGAAAGATTCAAAGAACAAATCAGCAAACTACTGAGAGTTTTATTGTCTGTTTCACTCCTATTCTTCTGCTTTCATCTGTCTCCTTTCTGTCCCGCAAATGACAGAGTAGTTTGTTCTCTCCGTCACACCACAAAGGGACAAACTAAATGGAAGGGAAAGGAACAAAAACAGAGAAAGTAAGTAATGAGATTAAATATGTACATGTACAGTGCTTAGCAAATTTATTAGACTACCACCCAATGTAAGTTTTATGCCACAGCTGCCCTACATTAACAGTATTGGGAATTACCTAAATATTTTTTATTTATTTTTTACTTTCTGTAATGGTTAATTCACCAGTATGTAGGAGCACATAAACCAAAATTATCTTTTTAATGCTGAAATAAACGTGACGATATGCATCGAGTTTTAAAAAAAAATGGATTGCCAAAAAAATAAAAATAATAATTTTTTGTATTCATATATATATATATATATATATATATATATATTAATGATATATGTATTTTTGAGAAGACAAAGCAAGGCAAAAACTACTAATTCAAAAAGTCAAAAACATATTAAGCCTGTTTAAGAATGTCAAAAGATGTACAAACATTATAAGGAAAAAAATGCTATACAAATATTGTCATTGGATATCAGGTTTTCAGTAAAAAGTTTTGACCTCTTTTTTTGTTTCCCACC
>JAPMNP010632957.1:0-10206 GCA_029874935.1 Atherina boyeri
AGCAATCTTGAAAACTCGAGAGCCCTAAAAGTGCTAAAAAAAAAAAAGCAGCTGCTGAGAAGCTAATATTGCTAGCTAGTTTAGGCTAAGACATGCATGTCTTTCTCTATACGCTTTATAAATAACAATAAAATGTTTTGATAGTTTTGTTATATTTGCCAGCTTTAACTTCAGTAACATTTTTCTGTTTCTGTCACCCATAAAATATTGGTAGCATAGCCTATTGAATCTGACATGAATAAACTCAGCTAAACACTAACTACTAACATTAAATATATCTTATTTTCTTCTGGTTTCTGTTCAAAATGAAATCTTGTTTTATGAATAATAATTTTTGCTTCTTTGCCAAGTTAATCAGGCATTATTGCCACACAGGCATTATTTTCTTTTTCCTTTTCTTTTTCTTTTTGACCTTTATTTTTCAGGTAAAATGTTTGAGAACCAATTTTCATTTTGCCACATTCAACAATGCTTTAGCGTAGGATCACAGTTGGATAGATTTACACTTTAGGTGTGTGAAATTGGGCCAGTGTGGACTGGTAATTGGGTTTAACTGCACTTGGACATCTAATTGAACATATCTCCTGACCTGAATGGGAATACCGCTTCAGACAACCACAAGTTGTTCCAGCTTGTCAGGGCCGATTCAGAAGCTTTATTCATTTATGCATGGGCCAAGTTAGTTGGATCTGGACAATTATTTGGCCAAAGCCATTTTGTCTACTTAAATTGTTAACTGCAATAACCAAATGTCTGTATCTGTTCAAAATTAAGGCAATCATTTTCTGTGAAGCACTTATGATCAACATCCCAACTGGATTTGAAATCCATTTACAAGCCATTTACTTAATGTGTCTTAGTGATGCCACCACCAGATATTACCTTTGATAAATTAAAGACAATAATCTATGAAATTAATTGATGCATGCATTATTTCGTAATCTCTTTGTGTCCGCTATGAATGGCAATTCATAGATGCACCCTAATACATAAAGAAGCATTTTCAACAATTGACCAAAAATCTTAACAGATACAGACAGATGCAGTTGGGAAACACAGGGTCATTTCAGAGTAATTATAGCCACTGCTCTGGACAATAAAGCCTCTTTGATAGAGCCAACTGTGGACCAGAGGGAGTGATGCTGCGGGGAATTCTCAGTGCTGATGAAACAAAGATGTAATTTTGCTACATATTGGAAAAAAGACGAGGAAAGTGTCAAGGGGGCAAAGAGAGGCACACATATAAAGCTTCATATACCCTTCAATTCTTATTCAATGTGTAGCTTTATTGTTTTGCTGCCTTCCAGTATGATTCATTATTCCAAACAACATGCACTGAAGAAACTGAATTGAAGAATATGAGCATAAACTTGTGACATAGTATATGGACATACTTTTAAAATCACTCTTATTCAAATCTTTTCTTTCCACTATATCTGGGGCAGTTTTGTTGTTGGTTTGTCAGTAATTAATTTATCTGTTAGTTTCAAGCAGTATCCACTGCAGGACTTCAAATTTGTCATTTTAAGTGCCAATATCTTATTGGACACCCATGGGAATGCTACACTCTTTTCCATCTCATACCATCAAACAGAAAGCGGTAATAAGATAATTCACTCTGGCAAATTAAATTCATTTCCATACATGACACCTCTGTTTGTGCTCCATTCCCCACAAGTTTATAACAGGGTTAGATTTATGAGTCTTTGTCTCCCGGCCTCTTTCCGGGAAAGGTAATAGAAACCTCAGTCATTATTTTGATTAAGGTCCAGATGTGTTTTTCTCAGTCCTGATACTGAATACTGATATCACTGGTTAAACTGCAGCTATACTGACATTAGGACAAGGAAAGGGGAATAAAACACAAAAGCAGTAAAAGGAAATTCATTCTTTAGGTTGAAGGGTTTGATCTGTCTGGAGAAAGAGAAATCAGGACTTGTGATGTGATAACTGGAACGTGTTCTCTTCCACTTTCCTCTACAACAGCCTTAATATGTATGTCATCCATAAACCAACCTGCAGCCTTTTAAATCAATCCTTTCCTTCTCTTCAGCTGCCTCATCTCACCTTTGCAAATTTCTATCTCCCATCTCCCCAGCTTTCTTCCCTCCTCCTCTATTCTCTATAATCATTTACCCATGGCTGGCCTGTCAATCCATCTGACCCTTAGCTCCGTAAATCACCACAATATATTCTCCACCAAACCCTGACAGCATGTCTACATGATCCCATACTTGACACCCACTGGGCTGACTCCCATCTGCACAGTCAAAAATCAAACAGGCTCCAAGCTGAAGCCTGATGAGGAGGAGGGGGTGACTCCAATTTGACAGAATCCTGAAGGTACACAGGAGCTTGATGCTAAACTGTGCACATGCACACACACACACACACACGTGCACAGCATTGAAAAGACACACAGATGCTGGGGGATAAATTATGGGAGTTCACTTCCAAGTCTTTGAAACAGCACCTTTTTCACAACAAGAATCCTCAAAGGAGAGTGGAAAAAAGGAACGTAGAGATGAAAGTATTATTGTTGACACTTCAGTCTGGGAGATAGTTCTCCCTCTTAACCCTTATTTTACCCCACTACCGCTTTAATGGCTGAATCCCCAGAAAGTGCTGAGTGTGGTCTTTGATCAGATCAGATGTAGACGCTTAAGTAATCAGGCCAGGGAGGCAACATTACAGAATCTTTCATTTGCTGTACTGCAACAGGATCTTTGCAGAGTGCTTGTTTGTGTTGCAGCAAGCACACTATATGGATGTGTTTATGCGTTTGGTTTGAGGACAAGGATAACTGACAAAGAGGCCCTCTGGCTAGAACAGGTAGTTGAGGAGCGAGGGACCAACACAGTTGGACTCTGTAGCTGCTCCTAACTTGGGAGTAGATCAATGCTTTTCCTCCTACATAACACCACATCTCCACTACAACACGGGACCGACAGGCTTTTGGAAGCCGGCCAGTTTCTGACATTATCATTCCATCAAAAGGGAATATGACAGGAGTATATACTCCTGACAAGGTTTCACGGTTTTACTCTCAACTCAGGTTGTAATCTTCCTCAGTCAAATTTAGCCTTAATCCTGAAACAGAAAACGCACAGAAAGCCTCTTTTTTTTTTTTAATCTTTATACCGTCTATTTGTATGATTTTTTTAATTTTGTTACAGCACATTTTCCCTTGTGACCTTGTCCTTATCTATCCTAGCTGATTGTCTCTGGTGGTTCTGTCAATATCTATTCCAGTGAACAGGCATTACGAGATGCAAATTGCATCAGCTCTCAAAGAAAGTTCACGTTGTTCTTCATCTTTTTAATACCATCGACCGTCCTCCATTGTCTTTTCGCTGAGGATCCCTGTCTCTCCTCAAATAAATCCCTGTTTCCATCCATCTCTTTAGTGGAACAGCTCAATTAGCTCAGTCAACGTCAGAGGGAAGATTACATTCTGCACCATCCTGTAGCAAGGGTAATCACAGACTCCAGTCCAGCAACTCTGACAACAAAATCACTGCTACACCAGCAGCTCCCATGACAGCCGAGAGTCGACTGCTGCTGCCAAATAAAACCGACTGCATTAAATAGTATGATAATGTGACCAGCGGTGGGTCTCTGGAGCATTGCTGCCACACAGAGGATCCATACACACAGACTCATTCACTCCCACACACCCTCTTCAGCAGCTGTATCATCATCTATTGTGTGACCGTGTGCAGTGCAGTCTGTTTATGGATGTTGTACAGATGGTAACAAGTCATTGTTGGGCACAGTGTCTTCCCTTCCCTGCGGTCCCTTGACAAGGTTCATCTGGGACAAGCTGCAGGCAACCGAGGCATGGAGGGGGGAAGAAATTGGAAGGAAGAGCAGGCTCCTAACACCCCAAGCACACTCTAGCATGATGTTAACTGATTCTTTTAATGATCAAATTATCGGTTACATTCTTGTGAATCCAACTGTGTTTTTATGTACAACACACTCATAGGGCCCACAAGACACCAGCAACCCTCATGTAATAAGCTGACAACCTAAAGCAACACTTCTGGCTATACAGGTTTCTGCATCATTAACACAACTTTATTTCACTGGGTGTCTAACAGGCCGCAATCCTTGACAGCGGGCATCTGTATGGCATACAGCCAGGTGAGTGCCTCCTTTTCACTGGCACACCTCCACAGTCTGCCGTGTGCACTGCCACACCCTTATTTTCCCTCTGATATATCCCTTATGATAAATACCTCTCTTTTTTGTCTCCTGTTGATATCTGAATCTCTATTTCTTTTCCTCTCCTTCCTTGTTCTTTTTAGCATCCTTCTTCTCCTTCTTCCTTTCAAAGTATTTAGGTTAAGATTACTAAGCTCTGTCATTGCCCTGGCAAAATACATTCACTGCAGCTGCAGGAGATAAGCCTGGAGGACTAGGGAATTGTTGCAGACTGCTCTGGTGTGCTGATCACCTTATAGCTGAGTTTCATTCTATGTCTCGATGAAATTAATAGAAGTGAATTGCAAACATGAGCTGTACTTAACATTAAGCCACTCAGCTTTAGCTGGGGGAGGGGAAGAGAAAATAAATATTCATTTTTCAATGAAAAAGTGGGATGACATGCAAAGGGAAGAACTTGAGAATTACTTCTAGTTTTTTCTTCTTTTTTCATGCAGATCCATTGTGTTATTTTCAACTCTGGTAGAATGCTGTAAATGGATATTAATATATCTGAAAATACAGAAATTCCCTTGAATCTTTGGAAATAGTTTTCCAAACAAATACCCCTAACTTTAGACATTCAAATAACAATGTAAGTACATGGCAGTATTTTAAGGAAACAATGCATCTTCAAGTGTTCAAGGAGGAGGTTGCACAATAGCACTCAGCCCTGCTGTGTATCCAGTATTAACGAGGAGCAGACCCTGTTGCATGCAGATGAAAATGTGAAACACAGGAACAACAGAAAAGCATTTTCCCCCAAAACTATTTTGCTCCAAGTTTACTATGGCATCCAGTAATCCAGCTCTACAGATAACTCAGTTGTGTCTTTTTAGATTAGTTCAATCATTATTATTTCCATTACGAGTGTTTACATTAATATGAATTTACTGTCAGAACAAATTCAAAACATCTCATGGAAATTAAATCAACTTAAAAAAAGAGACCATTTGAATAAAAGGCGGATTTTTATGATCCAGACGGTCATCTGTCAATGGCAGAAGATGAGCCAAAGGTGAGATTCCACAACAAGCCATCTCACTCTAACGGCTTAATTAATCCACTCCCCACAGCTCACTGCTGCTCTGTTTCTACTTAACGACAAAATGTCCACCTCGTCACAAAAAGATCTTCTTACCTCCACAGTGTGGCTTCTCTCCTTTTGCAACTCCTCGTGTCCTTCTTCTCCCCGTCTTCCTTATCTACTTGTGCCTTTTCTTCCTCTTCTCTATGAAATTGATTGCACCCTCTCTTCTCTGCTGATGCTGCAGTGATAGAAAAACACACCCTCCTTCGGCCGTGCTCTCTCCCTGCCTCCCTGCCTCTCATTGGCTGCTTGTTAGAGGTGACATCACCCTTCTTCTCTGCCTGCCTCTCTTCCTCCTCCTCCTCCTCCTGTTCCCTCCCTCACTCTCTCTTCACCTTGCTCTCTCTGGATTCTGACCACCCTTTATTGTGCTCCCCTTCCATCCTGCCTCCCGTCCCCTGTCCTCCTCTTCCTCTGTCTACAGTCAGGATTTCTAGGTCCAATAGCTCCTTGTTTTTGTTACTCACTAAGCACAATGATGTATATTTAGCTCACTGCCTTTTGCCCTTCAGCATTTCTTCTCGGCACTCCTGCTGCAGCATTCTATGATCTAATAAACTACTAGAGGTAAAGCAATAGCGTACACGATTTTGCTTTAGTATTCTCTGCACTATACTAGACTCAACTTTTAAATTCATTGGATTATTCAGACTTCAACTGTGAATTGGTTCATCATAGCGTAATCATAGACATATGTGGAATGGACATTACATAACGGTGAATAGAAATGTGTAGGAATCACTGTTGTCTCTTATCAGAGTATTGGGGGGGAGGGGGGGGGGGGTTGAGGAGATGCACTGATTTCAGGGTAATAAAGATCTGGGGAGTCCAGGGACTGTCTAGCTGTGTTTGTTTGTTCTGACAAGATAACACAATTGTTAAATGTCGTTGGGTGGCTATAATCCCACACACGATGATAGACATCTTTTGTTTGAACACGCTTTTCTCTGCTGCACCGCGATTAACATTCATTTATGTCACAGTCAGTCTCCATTTCCCCCCTTGTTTCATTTGCTTTGAAAAAACTGTTTAAACTGGTGCTTTATACTTGAAAGTCCCTGAGTCCTCATTTTGTTCTACAAAACCCTTCAGATCCTCTAAACAATTACCCCGCTCAATTTCACCCTCACAACAACCTGCCCTTTTTCTTTTCCTGCCTGCGAGCAGTTTTAATATTTCTCTTGCTGCTACTTTTTTATTGCTTATATTTGTGAGCAGCCCAGGAACAAATCTAAAAAAGCATGAGCATAGCATGGTAACTTTTTTGGTGGTGAATCTGGTCTATGACATCAAGATAGTAGGACTACATGCCCAATTCAAGGCTTCAAAATGGTAAAACCCAAACCAATGAATGACATCACAACTTCAGTCACTTTTCCATACACACACAGTCTATGGCAAGTCAAGTTTATCTGTATAGCACATTTCACATACAAGACAATTCAAAGTGCTTTATATAAAACATTAAAAGCATCACAGCAGAAAACAGAAGTAGTATTAAGAAAAGTACATAAAAGAATATAAGACATTAAGACATCATTTAAAGGGGGTGCAAACAACATCATCATACTGTACAATAATAATAAGATCAGAGAAAATAACTAAATTAACAGTCCGAGTATGTTGAAATCTACCGTGCGGATTTCATGAATGAGCCCATGAGAAAATTTGTGTTTTTAACCTGGGTTTAAAAGTGTCTGCTTTTGGGGAAAGTTTAATTTTCATTGGCAGTTTGTTCCACTTGTTAACATCTAAATGCTGCTTCTCCATGTTTAGTCTGGACTCTGGTCTGCACTAGCTGACCTGAGTTCTTGGATCTAAGAGTCCTGCTAGGTTTATATTCTCTGAACATATCACAGATTGATTCTGGGCCTTAAACGTTCTGGGATCCGTAAACTGTCATTAGGGTTTTAAAATCTATTCTGTGGCTGTCTGGAAGCCAGTGTTTATTGTTTATTAAGATTCCCATTAGCTCCCACAAAGTGGTTGCTAGTCTTGCTGTGGTCCCAAGGTAGAAAAAAATTGTAACATACATACATCTATGACATACACAATAATAGTTCACATTTAATTTTTTCATTTGAAATAAAAACCCATTAGAGTCAGTATAGGTCATATCTAATGCACCATGGTCAACACAAATTCAGCAGCAGAATACTGAAGTGTCCTGTCTTAATTGTCCTTCTTTTCCTCTTAAAAGAGATGTTATTTCTGTAGAACTGTATAGCTATATTTCTGTACTAGAGATGAACACATGGTTTAGTTTATCCAGGTCTTTTCAGGATATCAACAGCAGTTTAGATCTGCTGCAAGTTTATGAACATCATAAAGTTTTTTTAAATGATCTCCTAATTCTCAATATCAGTTTGTTTATTTAACTTCACCAAAAAGCACCTGGTCATTACTTCTTCATTGGCTTACTTTCTTTAAAAAGAAAAGATCCAAGGCACTCTTCAGTACATTAAAAAGCCTTTATTAAAATGGCTATATCATTACGAAATGTGCTAAAAAGTGGGTTACAGCCCACGCGTATCGGCCTCAGCCTTCATCTTACTTTCTTTGTTGGAGCTACATTACAGGGATATGACCCCCATAAAAAATGATACACAGATTACAGTCTTTTTTTTATCTTGAAATAAGAGTATAAAAGGAAAGACAATTAGGGCAGTTACACACTCTTGCTATAAATAAAGCTCAGGATGGAAATTGGGGCAGCACTATGTCCAGTCAGGAAACCCTCCTTTCACTGATCTGCTGTTGTTTGTCCTTTGTGTATCTTCAGCCTGAGGGTGCCAGCATGCCCATCTGCCGGCGGTGTCCAAGGATCTGCCAGGCTTTCCGACATAAGCTGCCACAGCGGCAGAGAGCATGGGAATGAATGATTGATGACACCGGTAAAGTGTGACTCTCTGCTCTTACTCTCAAGAGAGGCTTGATGGCTGAAGAAAGGCTGCGGAGTCAGGGTCAAAACTGTGACAGGTTTTAAACCAGGAGGGAAGACAACAATGTGGAGGAGTCAAACACACTTCCTTCCACAGTAAAAAGACCTTTTAATGTGAATTTGAACATAGGACGAACAGATCGTACGGGCAAATTTCCAAAGAAACTGAAAACTGAAAGTAAGCGTCAACAGGATGGGATCTGACAGTTAATGTGATTTAATCCAAGTCTCCCTCATCCACACAACCTCTGTTCAGTGCAGGCTACTAAAACAGAGGCCAGTATTGTAATATTCAAAGCGTTGGAGGGAAATTAGCATCGACAAAAGGAAGTCTCACTTGAACTGATCTGTTTAGAGAATGTCTCCATTGTTTCCCATTCTCACAACAAGAGTTTCATGTCTGCTTGACCTTTAAGAGGAAGCTTTTGCCTCAACTATCACTTTATCATTAAGCCTGGCTTTTACTTGCTACCATTCATCTTTGAGATACTTTTTTCTTTTTTTATGTGCCCTTGCAAAAGCTCTCTCCCTGTTTCCCCTCCTCCCCGACTCAACTATAAGTGAGTCAGCTGGCAGACTGGCGGGAGAGATGGAATGATATATGAGGAGGAAGACGGGTGCAATGAGAGAGAACAGGAAAGCTTGTGAATGAACAGCTTAAAGCCTGGAGTTGCAGGAAAAACATGCAGTCAGCAAAAGACGGAGAGAGTGGAAGACAATTCCATCAGCTTAAATAGCAAAGAGACCGGAGCAATATAGCAAATGGCTGCAGCGAGGGTGTGGAGGTTCAGAGCCGGAAGAAGACAAGTATTGATATTGAGAGCCAACACATTAAAGCAGAAAGGGAGAATAAGGTTGTGTTTTTACCAAGGATGGTGTACTGGATACAAAAATACATGATATACTTATAGGAACATGTTGCAAATATTGTGTATTATCCACAAATGTTCTTTTTGGATCACTGGAAAACATGAGCAGGCAAAAAGTCCTGCAGCATCAGGCATCACCACACACGAGGATAAGGTTCAAATGAGGATAAAACATCATCCATTGGTTTCATGCAAGGCATCTGGGGACCTGATAGGCTGGAGGAAATAACATTTTATTGTGAAATGTTTTTACTACAAAAGCCTTTGGACTTGAGGGTATCGTTATGGTAACCCGCTATAGAGAGTGCTTGCATGGAAGAAACAGATGCTAAAAAGAGAAAAAAAAGAAGTGGGGAAAAAGACCCCCAAAAAAACACAGTTTAATAGTTTACAGGAAATCACAACTCATGAAGTGTTGGCCAACAATGTTTGGCAAAATGTTGTGTTCGTAGGACAAACAGTTCCAGGAAGACAGATCCAGTCAGCCAGAGTTATTTCCACATCAAATGATTATTTTCTACTGTGAGTGGCAAGAACCTCAATCTCAAAAGCCCCAGTGTAAATCGGACTTGGCCTTCACAGAAAGCAAATTTATGATATTTTTACATTTCAAAGCAGGGGAAGTACTTTTCGGAAAAAAAGAAAACTAAAAAGAGTTTTATTCTTATTAGTAGTTGTTTCTTGTTGTATATTCATGAAACTTTCTAATAATGAAAAGAAAACATTGCCGTTTCTAAGAATCCTATTTGTAACTTATTCATAAGTAAAGCATCTCATTGTTTAATGAGGAACAGTCTTGGATCAAAAGAAAAAAGTTCTTCTTTTGGCAGATAAAATCATAGTGATGATCAAAGAAAGTTCATAATGGACAGCATGTGTTATTTCTGATACAGTCAATGAGACTGACAAATAAAAAAAACAGTTTTGGGATGTTTCTCAGTGTTGAATGAAGTGGAGCAGAAAGGCAGAACAGTTGCTTGTATAAAATAATAAAAAAATAGGGGGGGAAAGCCACTATAACAGGACATCTACTGTGTCCTGTTATAATCTTTTTACTTTCTGTTTCAGATCCTCTGTTTCGTTTGTGTTTCTGCTCTGTC
>JAPMNP010632977.1:0-13641 GCA_029874935.1 Atherina boyeri
GTGGGAGTCATTATCCATCATAGATGAGAGCTTTGCTATCATCCTCCTCTCCCCCACCTGCTGCACGGTGTCCAGGGGGAAACCCAGGACAGAACTGTTCCTCCTGATGAGCTTGTCCAGTCTCCTCCTGTCAGCGGTAGACATGCTGATGCTCCAGCAGATCACTCCAGAGAAGATAGCGGATGCCACCACAGAGTCATAGAAGGTCTTCAGGAGTGCTACAGTAACGGCACCCCAAAGGACTTGAGCTTCCTGAGCAGATGGAGTCTGCTTTGACCCTTTTTATAAACTGCCATGGTGTTCTGGGCCCAGTCCAGCTTATTGTTCAGGTGAACATCCAGGTACTTATTATGAGCCCACTCTCTATGCCCATTCCTATTTAGGATATAATACTAGTGACTTATTTTTGTGTATCACTAAATAGAAACACTCCTGTGTGGACAGGAACTGCTCAGTGTTTTTAGTGATAATGGTGCAGGGCCTCATAAATCATGCAGAGCTGATAAGGCGCAAGAGGAAATTTATGCTGACCACATCAAGACACAGACTGAAGGCTAAAGCTCCAAAATTACGCTATGGTTCACCACCAAAAACCTCAGTGTGAATCAATTCAGGTTCTGAAATAATATTCCTCTGGAGATGTCCTCACCCAAACAACATCACCACCCCATACAGGCCTTTAGATTAGAAAAGAAAGTGAGTGCAGTGAAGCATTTCAGGGGCCGGGAGCATTTGGCTGGGCAGCAATCCCAGCCTGAATCTCCCAAACCCTGCATGAAAGATGTCAGCTGCCTTTATAGATGCCCATGCTGAGCTGACAGGGCCTGACATGAGGTTGGCTGCCGACCACCACTCAACCTACTCAACTTTTCCCGCTAACACCCACTAACCTCTGAAAATTCCAGTTAGGTGAGGGGGCCCTGCTTTGAGCCAAAATGGCTGACATATGAAAGGAGTCAGATGCCTCAGCAGAATAACCGTAGCATTGCTGAACTGGACACACTCTGTTTGCATACTGGGGTATCAACAGGAGGGTATCACTGAGGGCAGCCAAGATCCCAGGTGACAGGCGGTTGGAACAATGTCCCAGTGGTGAATTCACAAAAGACGACGGGTTGTTTTGTAATCGCTGCCTACCCCAGGACATGAATGTAATTAGAGCACAGCTGAAAGGTCATGGCTGTACTTTTAAGTGCCACTAAACTCTGAAAGGGCCTAATGTACCATTGAGGAAGAGATTGACTGGTGCCCCAACCTCCCCTTTCACCCCTCACATCAGGGGAACCGGCAAATGTGCAGAAGTCTTTGTTGGCTTGTCAAAGCATTGGCTGAGAAGAAAAATATTTGTGTTGAGCACATGTTGCTGAGGATGTCTAAGTGGATAGAGTAACACTACATGTAAGCATAAGAAATCTGTTATTTAATGAACCCGTTAAAAGTCAGATGCTATTCATTATCTCACTCTGACTATAGCATTGATTACCTTATTGTATAGTGGACTATGAAAAACTCACATTATCTAATGTATGTATACTCATATTGTTGAGGTATGTGTCAGCCTGCATGATGATAGAATTTTGGCTGCCAGAGGATGAATGTGTTTGTCTCTACAATATATAATCAATAATCTGATTGAAATTATAATGAAACACCTTCCTATAGTTTGTGCTGCTACTTTGCCCTCCTGACTCTGAAACTTTGAAACTTTGGTGGAGCTGTGTCACTGTATAGCATGCTTCTAAACAACTCTGCTAAACTTATTAATTTGCATCAACTGGCGTTGTCCCACGTAAACAATGCACATTTTATCTCTTGGACATTTCCCTATCATCAACACAGACTGTTGCTAGAACCTGCCAGACAAGCAGCTTAAATCTCAAGATTTTTCCAGTAGATCCATCTGCTTTGCAAGCAAAATGGAGAGAATTGTTTACTCTGCCAGAGCGACAGTTCTGGTAATGGTAAAGATGCTCTCACCTATCACTCTCTTTATTACTATTGTAACCTACAATGTGACTGTGAAAATGATCAGTCATATGCTTTCACATGAAGCTTATTGTCACTGCAGGAAAAAAAAAGAATATGTAGCTCTACAGGACAACTTTCCATTGACTGGAAGTTGAACAGCAGGGATTTTACCAAAATTCATTTAATTTTTTTTTTTCATTTTTATTGTTCTTTTTCGGACTCAAAAGAAGATAACACCTGGAGCAAAATGTTGGTGTCCCCAAACAAATCATTTCAATGCATGCACAAACTGAGACGTACATAAATAAATAAACACATAGCAGGTGTCTTTGTATGCTCCTGTCAAAAGACATTAAAATAAAATAAAAAATAGATTAAAAAAAATAAGACAGTAATATTAGATAAATTAAAGTCTGTCTTTTTTGGCAGAAAACTACAATCAAATAACATAATCAATTAACAAAAGAAACAATCAACATCAAATAAACAACCACAAAGCGACATTGATACTTAAAGTTATATGTCCTCAAAACATGTTTGGTCCGAAAAAAGGAGTAGGCTGAAGTAACAAACTAAATTCTGACTGAATTCCTCGTCCGCTTGGACGACAACTTCTTCCTCCAATGGAAGGAGAAATTAATGGCGGCTTTTTGTTAGCAGCTACCATGGTAACTGCAGGTATCAGGGCTCCTTTGATGATGGATTTTTATATCGGTTCCTAACTCTGGAACCAGAAACCGGCTCCCTGGAAAAGGCCTCAATTGTTTTTTTGTTTATCGTTTTTGTTATTTATTTATTTGGATTTTTTTATGTTTTTTTTCTTTTCTTTTTGTTTTTATTAGTTCTTTTGTTTGATTAGTTTTAAGGTTCAGATAATGAGCATTTTGATGATGAATAATCATTTTCTTTATTGAAACCTGTAAATCTCTAACCAGATCTGCATCGATGAAGCTGCCTCGTGACCCATAATTCTTTGCGACACCACCAGACTCAGCAAAACTTATCAAGATCGCGGCTGAAATGTCTCCAATTTCCATTTACAGTTTTGTTTGTTTTTTTGTTTTTATCGTATACCAATGTAAATACAGTTTTTTGAACACAATTGAACTAATTTCGTGGATCTGATATATCTGTTAGCGCCAGAGCGCAGGACGTTTTGTGTGATGACGTCACAGAACAAACGCTCAACGCAGCCGTTGTTTTATAATCCCGTTCCTAGACAATTAAGTCATCTATTGAGGCAGTTGACCCTCAATAACCAATTGTGAATACTCCAGTAGTACCAGCGCGTTGGAGCAGTGTGTAGCTACTCTATGTGACTTTATGTGTGTATTTCTACCTTCCATCTTTTCCTGAGGCTATATTGAATTATGTCTCTGTCAGGTCCCTAAGCCCCCTATATTTCCTCTACCGTGCAGCAGCTCTAGATTCAGTATCAAATTCTCTTCATGCTGGCACTTTGTGCATCCCCCTGGCCCCTCAGATCTTTATCCCAGCATCCCCTTCCCTGGCCTGTAGACAATGTTGAATTCATACTAGTGTCAGGTTTAAAAAGGTCCTTACCACAGATAGAACATGCGCAGATCCGGACAAACCTTAAACACATAATCAATCAAACCTTTAAAACTGCTGGGGTTAAACTGTCTCGCTGCACCATCCCAGCTTAATATGCTTTGTATTATGCAAGAGCAAAACCAGAAATCGTACATCACATGTATTTCCATGCTAAGTTAACCAATTTAAAGACTATTTACCCCCAGTTATGATTGGCTTTAATGACTGGGATAGCAAATTAGGCCTGTAAATATATTGTTGATCATGCACTGAGGAAATAGATTTTTACGTTACACAATCGATCAGATAAACCACGGACACTAGTGAATGGATGCATACAGAATGCAGAGATTTTAGTCTTGCATTGCTCCATGGACCCCTGTCTGAAGATTGAATGGTAAACTAGCAGGTAAAAAGGGCCTGATTGCTCTATTTTCTCAAATGAGGCAATTAGAAAGGCAGGCTGAATGGGGATCAGACTCAGCTCCAATGTGCCATGAGGAAAGGAATGAGACAAAGAAAGTCAAGGAGAGTGAAATAGCAGTTTGCAATTCCATTGATTCCTTCAGCTCAGACGCATCAAGAGCTCCTGCGAAAATTGATCAGAACAGGGAACCACCTTTGATATCGATAAAGATAAACTAGGAGCCTTCTCAACACCCAAAGTACTCAATATGGGAAAATAGTTGGAGCACTGAGGACAGTTTGGCTGACACTCCAGTCATATGGCCCAGTGTGGAAAAGGCTGGCTTGAGGCAAGGGTTGTAGAGCAGACTGTGTCCTTTGGGGAGTTTGCTTTTACTGCAAGGTCAGTCTCTCAAGTGCTTGATAAAACTGAACAAATCAAAGCACTACATCTGAGGGCAATTGCTAAGGAGAAAAAAAGTCTCTCTGCAGCCCACACTAACAAGAAGGATGATCAGAGATGTAGGAGCTCACATTAATGCCGCTAATTAACAGAGAACATATTTCCAACTACAAACGAGTATATGCGTGTTAGAAATTTTAAAATGGATCTCACCCTGACACACATAGCAGCATTTACTATTAGAGAACAGGATGTAGAGTTGAGGTTACACACTATTACCAAGTGAATATACTTTGAAGTGATTTAAGATACTGTTTTTTCAATTTACAAATGTCAAGCCCACTTAGATTACTAATTAGATAGATAACTATCAATTTAGTGGAAGAATAAATTAAGAAAATGGAAATAGGATACTTCAAATACATAGTTCTAAAGTTTAACTTTAGTTATAGATTAGTCTGATATATAGAAAAATAATCATCTCAAAGTATTACATAAGATCTATGTCTCTACAAAGTGCACAAATAAGATAATAAGTCAACTTGCTTCACAGTTTTTGTCATATGATTTCAGTAACAATTAATTTAATGTTGCAGGAATATTCTTGTTATGCTGGCTAATTTTAAACACACTAAGTCATTCTCTATAGCTTGCCTGCGCTCCTTTGCAAAATACTGATGATTTACAAAATATTGCTCATTTGTTTAGCCCAGGAGTAGAAAACTACGGTCCTCTAGAGCCGTCGTCCTGCAAGTTTAAGATGTTTTCCTCTCTCAACACACTTATAGCCTTTTATTTAAGTGACTGACCTAAGAACACAGAGCAAAGGATGTAGTCATATCGTTCTTACTGAAAAAATGCATACAACTGAGTTAATCCAGACAAAAATTTAATTTGGTAACAACAGGGCCTGACCAATTAAAAGATACACAAGGGGCACATTTATCAGTGCATTGCACTATTCACTAACTTTGTGTGACAGTTGATGGTCCTGTCACTATGCCTCAGAATGATGATGTGCCCTGGCTACTTGGCCACAGGGATATCCCTTTGGTCGACTGGTTAGTGTGCATGGCTCTCACCTGGGAGTCTAGAGTTCAAACCCTGCTCAGATAGACCACCCTGGTCACCCTGCCACATTTGGAACCAAGCACACTCATATGTTGCAGTTTTGCAAGAAGAATCTGCATCAATCCTTGCTGAACTCAACAGTTCAAGGGTTAATATCTATGCAAGATGATTTAACAGTTTCTGTATTATTTGTGTGAGTTGTTGTATGTGCCCCTTGACAATTTTGCTGTAATCTATTATTTTATGTCTGAGGGTTTGTTAATTCTCAATTAACATCCTTACCACAAAGGCACACTTACTGTATGAGTCATTTTGTGTATTAATGTCACATCAGGATTAGGTTTACTTTATACATTGCTGGAACAGTCTGCCCATATTGTAGTAGTTGCATATAAAAGAGCTGTTATGTTCTTTTAATTCACGCCATTATACTGTACAGTAAGAATATGTGCTGTTTATGGCTTGTAATATGATTTTATAGTGCTAATCTCTGTAGAGAGTAAGAATGTACAGATGTAAAGATGCACAACTGTTTAGCTCCACAATCAGCAGAATACTTGAGAAGTGGCACCTTTTGGAGAAATGGTAACAGATCTGTCAAAGATTCCACTTAATGAAAATATGAACTATCCACTTCATGGTATACAAGCCAATCTCTAAAGGCTGTAGCACAGCTTGGCAATGCCTGACAACAGATGATAACAGTGTCAGTCCATACCATGGCACTTACTATTTCTGCAATCATGGTTTAATGTTTTTTTCAACAGAGATATCACTATTTCATGTCATGATGGAGAAAAATGATTCAAATCTAGGAGCCTGGCAGACAAAAGGCAATGTTGTACTTTTTCTGATGGGTACATTTATACGGGGATACTAATACTAAAGCAATACTCATTAATGTAAGATCTGGGCCAACTGGATTACAAAATAACTATTACCACATTTAATACCAGTGTCTGTGCAACTAGTATAAACAATCAGTCTTAAGTTTTAGAGGACACTATTTCCATTTCTTCAAAATAACCTTTGGGTAGACATACTCTCCACTCTTATCTGGAAATTTACAGTTATCTTACAGTGGAGCTTAACAGAAATCTGTCACTGGCAGCTCACGTGGACCAAAGGCCACAGCTGCAGAACTTAAAATTAAACAAGATCAGTTCCCTATTGTAAGAATCTTTCCAACAAGGCTGCTGTTTGATTTGAAATAATGTGTTATGGATCCGCCTTTGCGGCCTGCCTTCCTTAATTGATCCACTCAAAAAATGCATTGAGCTCCGAAAGATGGAAATAGAAAAAAAAAACTTCATGTGCCAAATACAGGGGTCGTTTCGAGACTACAGAGGGCTCCAGGAGTCACACAACCCAATGAGGCAAGTTGCTGAAGCGAGTCCAGTCTGCCTTGACTGCAGATGGGCCAATTAGAAGATGATGAAAAGCCCTGGGAAGGCGAGTGTAGACTGTCTTTGTATCTGGGTGGATTTTTGTTGAGATAAGAGAACACCTGCTATCCAATTTTACATCAACATAAGCATCTCCACAAGAAGAAGAGAGTGGTGGCATATACAACTTTGCCAGACACCAAATTCAAAACTACGAAACCGATACACAATATCCAATCAGGTCTGGGAAGTCAATTGAACATAGGGAGACATTCCAATCTGTATTAAGTATATGTTAGTCTTTTCCTGAGTAATAAATTTTGAGGTAAATTGGAGCGACTTGAATAGCAAAGACTCTTGAGGGTACTGACAACATGTCTGGCTCATAATGACCCATGAAAGTACTTTGACTACTCTAATAGCTGGATCCTGACAAGCAGGGAATGGTGCTTGGGAATTTGAGGGGAAAGTACCCCCCCAACCCGTCTACCCTTTCCCTTGACAGCCAAGACTACTAGGGGTTTTCTTTCCTATCCTGGCAGTCCATTCTTCTCTTTCAGTTCTCTAAATCTTTCACCTTTCAGAGCATCCTGCAGGGTTTTATTACTCCATCCAGGGTGGTGGCATCTGTTTCTTTTTTTTGTTTATATATTTATTTATACATTCCTTGTGATGTTATAGGAAAGGTTTCTCATCAATCCATATATTTGTTTTTTGTTGTTTTTTTTCCATTTGCTATCCTTTCATGTTTACGGTGTTCCTTCCTTCTATGTTGGCAGACAAAGAAAGAGTTGATCCCTGTGGACCTTCTTGGAAGTGAAGGTATCCTTTGCTGCATTTCCTCTAACAGTTACAGCATGTTTGGCTCTAAGCCCTAGGGAGCTCCACAGCCTTCATTTTCAGTCAGATATTACGCAACATGACATGTCTTGGACCAACTCACTCTTTGTTAACTACAATCACACCATATGCCTTTTGGCAGTATCTGTAATCTCACCCGGAGCTGGATCTCAACAATAATGGGCCTGCACTCTCTCTTATTAGCTATCTGTAAAACCTTAAGTGGGACATTGAGATGTAACCTGATTATTTCATGTGTCATTGGGTCACCTTCAAATAGTCAATGCAGGTCACACTCATTGGCGGATAATCAAACGTTTTCAGACATCCAGTAACACATGCAAACAGTTGTAAAGGTTCATGCTGCTACAATGTGGCTCTCAAATCTGGAAGTCCACACAGCAGACATGTACAGTACCACCCACCAGAAGACTAATCACATGTCTCTACATTATATATTATGATGAACAAAACAGATGAGGCTTGTATTACTTATAATGTATATATATTTATGGTTGCTATATGAAGACCCTCATCTTAAAACAATTCATCAAACTTAAGTTTGACTGGGTCAAACAACAAAATCTTACTAGCATGGTTGATGAATATTTTATTCCACCACAAGTGAATAAGAAATAATTATTCTTCAATTTATCAAAAAGGTTTCCCGCCCATTTTCAAACTTTTGTAAGTTGACTTTTACTATTTGAGAAAGAAAAAAAAATCACAGTTGTTTTCTTATTAATCTCTGCTATTTCCTTCACTTGAAAAATGAAGAGATTTAGTAATAAAGGAAAATAAAACCACTTTTTATTTGTTTTTTTTTTATTCCCATGGGTTAAATATTTTCATTTTGTGTAAGCCAGTGTTGTTTCAGATAGAGATGCTGTTCTACCCCTGAAATATGAATTAACGCCAAGGTTCATACTAGGAGACTGAAGGTTGATAAAATAAGCCAATTAAAATTTGTATTGAGGACTCAAAGTCAGATTCCATATAAGATTTTTACTTTTGTATTTATCTATCAATTGCTAGTTTTGGATTGAAGAATAANCTCCAGTCCCATGTGAGACCATTGTATTCAGTGTAGGCACGTAACCTGGTAGCAAAACATCTTGGATGGGCTTAGATTTATTTGAAAAAAATGGTTTAGACTGTATTGCACCCTTTCATACAACTAACCCTACAGTTACCCTAGAGCTAAACCCTGTGTGTCAGAGTCTGGGTGACCACACACAGCAATGGTGTATGATACATTGGGAATTAGACCATAAAGTCCAACTCAAATCATTGCTGCAAACATATATTTATTCAGTTTGGACCACTGTTATCATGAAAAGACATCATTGTGTTTGCCCAGATAAGATCGAGCAGCAAAGTAGTTGATTCAAAATATAGCCCGCACAGTATTGGTTCCAGGGATTCCACGCAGGGCATTCTCACTCCCCAGGACTATGGAGGTTGTCCAGTCATGGCACTTGGCAGAGCCAGACACCCCATCCTCTTCCTGACTTTATCTGAAGTCAGTCCAAGACCACAGTCTGCGAGAAAAGTAACAGACTTCACAGATTAGGAGAGACTGGTCAGGGTCCTCACAAAATACAAGTGTGTATCTTTGATTTTAACGGTACATTTTATTTCAGGCATGAAAACAAGATGCATTCTTAGGTGCTGAGAGCCCGTACCAATACAAAATTGATTACAGTATGAAGTATTTTATGCACATCAATTATTGATTAAATATACTTTAACATTTGCAGCTGTAACATACCCGGTAGAAGGCTTATTGTTAGGTGGATACATCTAAGAAAAAACATTTTTTCAGATAAGTGCAAGGATAAACCAAAAAAAATAAAGTTCTCACCATAATTGATTGACACAGGTATTTTAGAAAACATACCTTTTGTATGTATATTTCGGGCTTGCTTACAAGACAACAGCATATGGGGGCAAGATGGTGCAGATGAGAAGATGTTATTAAATAATAGAAATAGCTATGTTTGGACATAAATGAGGTAAAGTCCCTCCATCAAAATTCTCACATCACACAACAACCGAGCATCAGGGAGAACATTTCTAGATAAATCAAAGCAGAACCTTTAGTTTGTGGAACAACTTTGAAATGCAAAATCGTTTTACAGTATTACAAACATCAACATTGTCTTTAAATGTGTTGTTTCACTTGCACTTTGAAGGGAGGACAAATTTATTGGGATCACTTTCAAGTGGTCACAAAAGTGTTATAATAAATAAAAATGGCTGTTCACATGCGTTAAAGCTGCACCAAGTTTTGATTACAGAAAGCTGTTGACGGCCAAGATAAATAACAATCTGGCTCTGCAGCTGAAAAAGCCCTTTTGATACATTTCCCCTTTTCTACAAACATGTGGAGAGAAATCAGAGGTTCAGAGTGATAAAAGCAAGTGTTTCATCCAAAAAAATGGTTGGACTCCCTCTCTGCCCCTGTTGTCCCTCCCAGAGCAGGCTGCCTGGACTTATAGCTGCTGCTGACAGTCAACATAATCATCATGAAGTCAAGGATATTTTCCAGTTAAAATAGTGTATCTCACATCAAATCTCTTAAGGTCTGCACCTTTTTTCCATCTTTTTTATACTTTTTGTTAAAATTGCTTAAGTAATGAAAATAAACATTACTGGTTGGCTCTGTTTTAGCACAATTTTTATACACGTATGTGGTATTGTGTGTATGGTGAGAAATAACAGCCTCCTAAGTTAAAGAGGGAGCCAAGTAACATAATGTACTAACAAGATAGAAATAGCAAGGACAGAGCCTGGGAGATTTAAATGCTAGTTTCTGATTCATATTCACAGGCATCTGACTGCTGGAAGGTGGATATCTTTGATAACTAATCCAATCAAAGCTTGGGCAAACTGAAAATGTGAGAGTGGATTTATGTTAATTTTCCAGATATTTCATATCATGTGCTCACATTAATTAATGTAAACATAATTCTAAATTAAAAAAAGTTTTTTTTCCCCAAATTTCTTTCTTTTATTGGCATTCCTGACCTGTCTAGGGGGTACCCTGCTTCTTGCCTCGTAGCCACGGGGTTATAGCCTGACACCATACTTAATTCTAGTCCGAATGTGAGTCTGATACCGCTCCATTGGGCTGTGATTACTGATTATGGGGCGTGTTTCAACCAAACCAGGAAAACAAATGCCTCTGCACTCAATTGGATAGACCTATAACCAATCAGAGCAACGGCTCAAATTTAACCCAAGCGCTCTTTGGTGACGTGGTTGATTACGTTACTGTTGCTCACCTGTCCATCATCGTAAGCCCGATTTGATTGGTCCGAACAGCTCTTGTTCGGGCATAATTGCTCCTCAACGGAGCAACGCCAGACCAAACTTCAAGAACTCAAATGTTGTGGGCGGGACTAAGTTCGGCTGGCCCCCAGGCTAGCAGGGATAGGCTCCAGCCACACGTTACCCTGCATTGGAAAGAGTTGGTATAGACAATAGATGAATGGAGTACAATGTTGAAAATATTGCACTGACAAAAGTGTTAGCATTAGTGTTTTGTAAAGGTTTAATCTGTTGTTCATAAAAATTACATATAACTAAACTCACAGGTGGCAAAGGTGTCAGAGCAAAATGCTCTTAACCACTGTCGGATATCTGAAAATATAAACAAAGAAAAAAGAGGTCATTTACTTAGTATAAGGTGTGATTTTATTTATTTATGTTTTTGCCAATTTCAAACCAGAGAAACCTTTTTAAATGCTTGTCCATCTATAAGCCCCCTCTTCTGGTTTTATTTTGAGAGTTTTACTGATTCTTTCTCTTATTATCCAGTCATCTTTATTATAATACATAAACACAGAGAGAAAATATTGACAAGCTTTTAAAAAGGCGTCAAGATTATTTCTCAATTAGTTAATCCTTTAGGGACTTACATGTGTCACAATACATTCAAAGTAATGTGAAAATAAATCTTTCATAAACACTTGATACTTTGTTCAAGTGTCTCTTTTTATAATAAATGGATTGGGTTTTATTTTCTTTTTTTGTCGTCCCCCCATTCTCCCTTATTACAGTTATTCTGAGAGGTTTAAACTATGCTATGAAATTACCTAAAGTAAGCATCTCATTTGTGGTTCTGTGGCTTTGACAAATTGAGAAGTTTTAAATGCTATTTAGGTGAACGTTTCAAAACCAATTAACATTTCCCTTTGCAAATGTTAATGGACCCAAACAAATCTGTAAGTGGTACATCTACTATGAAGTATCAGTTACTTTAACCACTTGTTGCTGGATAATCAGTAACACACATCTAATTGTAACTGGTATGTTCAGAGATGTAATCAGTGGCTTTTAAATGGGACTCTGTTAGGTAAGGAGAGGGGACTTTTTTATGCTGCTGGAGAGCAGTGAACTGCCTGATCTACAACACTGATAGCCCACATTCCAAACTTCTCGCATATCACAAGCTAAGCCAAAACATTAGTCACTTACTGCATTCTCAAAATACACAAAAGATTATGCCTTTTTCCTATAATTCAAGTCACTAGGTTCTAGGACAGGGGTTCTCAAACTTATCTTTCAAAAAGGTCCACATCTGCTCAACTAGAAGTCCGGAAAAATGTGCAAAAACACATTTATTGATCAAACTTTATTTTCTTTCGTGTATACATCATACAAAACTATGACAATAGCAACAAAAAGTATTACAAATTACTTAAATAAATGTGTGATATAATTTAAATTCACCACATTCTGGGGAAAATTCAGAATGGCAAATAAGAAAGGAAAAACAGTCAACATAAACATGAGGTTGAAGGAGCACTTTATTATCCCCACTGGGGCAATTCGTTTTTGCAGCACTTGACTACTATTGTTTTTTATTTAATTTCTGTGACAGCCCTAATCTTGCCTGCTTACATCTATGCAATAACCTTTTTTGTTGCTTGTAGGAATTGGTGGCCAAAGGGGAGGGGCCTAATAATGTGTGCACCTGGCCTTGGTGCGACTGGAGCCCACTCTTCAGTAACTCGCTGTCTCTCTATCCTCCAGCAGCACGTTTATGCAGCTCAGAGTGCTGGTTCATAATAAATATATATTTGACAGAAGTTGCTGTTCTTTCCTCATTTGTGTCCCGGCCTTAGGGTGACCAGGTACCAATAAACCAAATGTGGGACAAGGGGTATGTTTATGAGGGACAATGTGGGACACCGCCCGCTGACAGGGACCTCTGGTCACCCTACCCGGCCTATCACGTGGTTTGTGACACTTCTTAAACAACCTTTCTCACACAAATTCACACGTCTAAGCTTTCAGATCACTATTTTCGTTTAATTTTCCTAGTGGCGGAGTTGTAAGAAATGCCTGCCCTTCTCTGCTTCTGATTGGCTCTGACATCATAAACACCTGTGTGCTGATAGGCTGCTAGCTCTTGTCAGTTATAGCAGCCATCTGCTCATAGGCTCCTGCTAGTTACACAGACAAACGGTAGAGAAAGGGCTGGGTCCAGACTGACGTGCCTCACGGTCTGTACACAGCAAATTTGAAATCCAAATTTAACACTTACCCAGAGTTTATATGGGAACCACTGAAAAGTGTTAAATTAACACTTTTCAAAGTGTTGACATTTTTGACACCATGTCAGTGTTAATTAAGTTACTCTCATAGTGTTAATCTGTAACACCAAGATGGTTAACAACAAGTCTGTGTTGAAAGTTCACCAATGTGGTTGTTAATGGAGTGAGTGGTTAACACTTACTTGGTTTTAAAGCAACACTTTAGAGGTGTTGTTTACTACCAGTGGCGGCAGCGTGATCTGAAACGTTTAAAATTGTGACGTCACATCCACAAAAAAATGAATATTTTTATTCCACGTTTTTCCACCTGGTGCTCCTACAGTACCTACAGTTGTGTGCGAAAGTCAGGGCACCCCTTTAAAAACAGCATATTTGAACATTTATATTCATATTTACTGTCTCTCTGGTATATGGGAAAAAAGACAATATTGTCAGGAAACATTAATGCATA
>JAPMNP010632993.1:0-13405 GCA_029874935.1 Atherina boyeri
AGAAAGAAAGAAAGAAAGAAAGAAAGAAAGAAAGAAAGAAAGAAAGAAAGAAAGAAAGAAAGAAAGAAAGAAACAAGCCCACCTGTAATGATTAAACACAACACCCACGGTGTCCAGTCTCGCATGTCATTAAGTGTAAACTGACCCCTTCCAGAGGAGACAAAGACGAAAGCAGACTCCTCTCGTGACACAAACAGGAAAACTTGATGAAAAGGTCACACTGGCCAAGAAATAATAACTACTTTGAGATAGCTCAGACGCTGCCGCTAAAAGTATCCATAGCTCACTGAAATCAAATCAGTCAATATCACACTTGTCCATTTTGACCTAGCCTACAACAAAACGTAGTAGGCTATGACTGAATGAATGAGAGACGAAATAGCCTACCTTACATTTTCTCGCTTAACTAACCGACTTTCTTTCGTTTACCAACAGTTCTTGCCGTGGGAATTAACGCTTGACTGAGCAGCAAAAATGTGATGGGCTTAGCAGCATAACTGGACATGGGGATATCTGCTGCCCTTTACAACCGGCTTCCGCTGTTGACTTACCTCTGCCTCGCCGTCTCGGTCAGCATCACCGTTCATTTCCAAGTTGTCAGAAGCCATCGTATCTATTAAAAAAAAAGAAAAAAAAAAGATGGTTCATATAGCTCTAACGAGGACTTCCAGTGGGCTGCTGTCGGTGGTTACAACAACGAACTGACGAAAGACAGTGGATATAATAAAGGTGTCCTGCAGCTGAATGGTAGGGAGGGGAGATTATAGGCTACTGTATACCGCCCCTCCAACATGGGGGCGGCTCTGAACTGCGGACTGTTAGGAGAATTGTAAACAGGGCGGGTCGCTCGCTGTCGGGCTTTTTAGGTTTATTACATCACATTTAAAACGCAATGCTGAGCTGAGCTGAGCTGAGCTGAGCTGAGCTGAGGTAATGAAGAAGAAGAGGATGGTGAAACGAGAATTTTTACTTTGTCTGCCCATGACTTTTCCATAAGCGACAAGACTTTGCTGCCACCCAGCGTTTAAACTGCGATATTACATGCAGGACACACAAGTGTCCAGTCGACCGTGAGATAGGCCAATGAAAGTATGACTGGACAGGCACTGACCTCACTGACCCGAAGGGATCAAGGAGGCTGAGTCGAAGGTCTTCTTGAAATTATTGATAGGATACTATCTTTGTTGAAAAGCAAATCAAGCTAACATTGACACACTTAACAACCTCAAAGATAACCTGAAAAAAAGAAAGCAGAAAAAGAGAGACTCCAAATACCAAAATAGTTGCAATAAACCAATGAAAAATGGATATAAAAAAGATATGTATGCATACAGACAAAGATGCATCAAATGGGTTAAATGGTGGCTCAGCAGCAGAACAACAAAACCAGAGTATATGCAAAGTGACCATGACTCATGCACCAGAACTCAAATGATAGGCAAAATGACCGCACATGGACACAAAACAACCTCAAGAAGGCAGAAGATGACCTAAAGGTCACTGTTTAAAGCCTTTCTTAACTATGTGAGACAATGGTCTTTTTATGTTTGCTAGCGCAATTAGCTCACTTAATAGCCTTTCTTTTATGATATCTTAAATCTTTATATATTAAATATAATATTTATAATATAATATTTATACTCTTAAATCTGTAAACAGAGTTTTGTTTTTGAAATTGTAAAGGCCTCAAAGCTGTTATCCCAGGGTTTTCAGACACCCAAGAATCCATGTATTTCACACTGATTCAGACAAAGTTAACAGTCATCCTGCTGGACATTGCAGTAAGTGAAAGACTGGCCATCCCACACTAACTTCTGTCATGTCCTGGCCACCTCATTAAAAAATCCCTGAATACACCACTGAGCAAGAGTTGCGAAACTAACAGAACTGCTAAAAAAGAAGAAGAAAAACCCCCCACAAGACTCAAAATTAATGCAAAATAACAGCAACGGTATACAAAACAACTAAAGACACAAAGCAGCCAAAAGAAAAAAAAATGCAAAACAAGTATATGCAACAATTGCAAATAGTCAAAAGAGGCATAAGACAATAAAAAAGAAAATAGCCACAAATGGATTTTACAGAAAGAAAGTAAAAAGCAAGAATACAAGCTTAGCAGACTTAAGCACATAGATTTTAAACTGACAAAACATACAATGATGCAGATTAAAATCACTGCAAAGATAGACAAAATGACTATTTTGAAACCATAAAACTAAAGAATTTTTAAACTAATCAAATATGGGCAAAAGTTGGAACTTTAAAAAGATTAAGTTGAGTTGACATATATTACATTGTCCTTTGACAGACAGCAACACCTATAACAATAGATTCATGTGATGGAGTGGAGACTGATGGTCAGTGCATCCTGCCTTTCATCTAATAACAGCTGGCTGGATGGATGATACAGGGACAATTTAAGCATTTACCATAAATACATTAAAACTCACAAAACTAGAAGTAAACCAAGGAAAAAGAAGGTGTATAAATGACAAATAAAACAGATCATTGACAGGACATTTAGTAATTTCCAAAGACATCTTCATTTTTTTACAAGATAATAATGATAATAATAACAACAATCATTTTTACTTTATTACTCCCAATTGGGAAATTAGACACTGCATTTGACAAATTTCTAGTAGACTGATAGAAATTGGTGGGCTACCATTCTACCAACTGTGTGGTGCTTCACCCCTCTCCTGCAAATATTTGTCAGCTGTGTTTAAGCAAAGCTCACAAACCAAGAAGTATTTAGGCTTATGTGTGGGATAGATTTATATTGTACCCTTTCGTCCCTCTTTTGACTCGTACTGTACGTCTCCTGAATAAGATCTGGTGAATGGGATGACAAGACAATACTTGAATTGCCCATAGACTTTATAGAATTGACACTTATAGCCTTTGTAATCTTTTACCCCACCCACTAGCTGATTCCCATTATTTCCACTGTTTCCTTAGTGACCAGGGCAGGTTTGACTCTTAAAGCTGCCCCCTTGACATTCAAAGCTGCCAACATAGTTTGAGCTCTGTTGGAAAAAAAGAATGTTGTGACTTTTAACAATACCCTCAATAACAGTTTGTGACTAACAGTTTAGGATGAGAGGAGACTTAGGTTAAAATCTAATAATGCATTAGGTGGATTGTGCTTAGAGGAATATTGTGAAGGGTTAGAACATTTTAAAGTGATTAAACAAACTTTAGGTCACATCAGCGGAGGGTGAGGATAAAGTGGTTGTAACAACTGTATGACCTTTTTAAGGTCCTTTATTGTGGGTTTTTAATTGGATATTTGTGGATTTAATGTAATGGCATAATTAGGTTTGTATTGAACAAAAAACATTAAAAAATGTGTTAATATAAAATGTTAATATTTTGTCATTCTTAAAAATCTTTCAAGATTTAATGGAAAGCCACATTTTATTTTCTGATCACTTCCTGTGATAAATCTGAAATAGCTTACAATACACATGGGGGACTATGGGGAGTAAAAAAGAAAGAAAAACAAAACGACTTGCCAAGTTATTCTTCACTATTATCCATCAGCCTACCTGTACTGTATAGGATCTAAATGGGATGCCGTAGCCCCAACAGACATCCCTTTAGACCGGGCATAATCATCCTCCCCATTGGAGGTTTCATGATGAGGGTGGCAGACAGTGTGGTCCACGCAGCCACTGTCAGGGGAGAGAAAGAGTGCTGCCTGAAAGCGTGCCGAGTTATTGGATACGTATTGTTGCTAGGGGCGTGGGTTGTGTCATAGAAGTGATTCTAGTATTCCAAAACCTTAAGGAAAGAGATGGAATTCAGAATGACAATGGTCATATCAGCTGGATGAATGATGCACTGAGAGCCGCCTGATCCAACCTGAGGGGAACTGTGCCGCAGTGAGCATAATCTGATAAGCGCTTCTATAGCTCCAGGATAACATTACTGGGGAGGAAAAGTACGAGAGGATTGTTAAACGAAATTATGCTGAGATCACTTTTGTCGGAGCCGATTCAAATGACCACACGGAAGACTTGCTATCCGAAGTCCGGGTAAATGAAGAGTAGCCATACGTGCTGGGGGAGGCAGCTGCGCGCTCGGGCGTCCCGTCCGTGATGAGGCTTTGGAGCGGCACGACTTAAACACCCTGGCCTGTAGGCCGGTGATCTGTCTGCGGAACATATTTTATAGTGTGCGCTGGATATTATGCAATGTGGAGGGAACTGATTTCGTGAGCTCATAGGCTAAACTGGCAATGACATCAGGTTTAATTCAAATAGCTCAGTGGTGTATTGCAGCAAGGTGGACCGGGGCGTGAGGTGGCGAGGAGCCATGCATACATTCTCTGAACTGGACGTTTTAAGGGGATGATCTCTGTCCTAAAAAAATTCAAGGCATTAGGCCATACACCCTATGCTGGCGAACTGCGTCACTGCAAGTGTTGCAGGTAGGCAGCAAACTCCCACCAGCTGGAGAGTAACGTGCTCATCCTCCTCCCCTGCACGATGTCGCCGGTGAGTGTTTAACGATTTAACGGGGATGTTTTCGGCGGACGATTCGAGCAAAGATCCGCCACTGGGATCCACATTTTCCTCGGCACCAAATTTAGACTCGGATATTAATGCAAATGCCTGCAGGCCTGTGTATGAGAACGGGACAGACCACAATGTCAACATACAAAACTCAGCCCTGCGAGGGGCGAGTGACCCCAGCGCCTATCCCTCCACAGACTACCAGGCGTCGGTTCGTCGGAGGTTTATCCGACGGAGTTTATGGGTGTCAGACCACGAGGAGCAGACGGTGGACACACCGGAGTTTGTCAACAGCATCCCGGTTCTCAGTATCGACCTACGGACCATCGTTGATCGGAGTCGGACCCGGGTTCTGCACGGAACCCGCCTGCAGGAGACTTCGAGCACGGAGAGCCAGGTGGGCCTGAAAGACAGCGCCACAGAGAGCGCGAGCGCAGATGAGGAGAAGGGTGACAGGAGCGAAACCGAGCCCAAGGCAGAGGTGGTGCCCTCCGATGGCACAGGTAAATCAGGAAGTGACGAGAACGAAGAGGAGCCCGGGATGAAGGCTGTGTCCACCTCACCTGGGGGGCGCTTCCTAAAGTTTGACATTGAGCTGGGGAGAGGGTCCTTCAAGACCGTCTACAAAGGTCTCGACACCGACACTTGGGTGGAAGTGGCTTGGTGTGAACTGCAGGTGGGTTCGGTCAACATTCAAGTTAAACTTCTGTAAACATACACAGTTTTGATTTTGTTACCTTTTCTGCCCCCAAAAAGTTTCAAATTGATAAACAACCTGCGGCTCTGAGTTACCCAGTGGTCCTCACCAAAACTGAATTAAAATGTAGGCTAATTGTTTATTTGAAGTTCAAACTGTGAGAAATTAGTAATTATCTACACAATTTCAGTGGACACCCTGACCATCCTCTCATAGACATACTGTATCTGACAACATTTTTTATCTTAAACTCTAGAAACTGGAAAAACTACATGTATTCAAAGATGGTGTTTGAGAAACAGCTCAGCTGTGGGGTTAAACTGATTCATTGATCAGTTATTTCAGGCCTCTGTGCTGGATGGCATCCCACTGATGATGACAGGTTTTTTTTTCATTAAGAGTTGCAGCCCACAGAGGAACAGACTTTCAATCACTTATGTGACTTTTTTAGTATCGGTACTCAGTTTGCAACAGCTTTTCTTATTGTAATTCTTAGTCTCAACTTTGTAATTTCAACATCAACCACAAATATATCAGATTCATTGCAACAAAGTCCCCGTTCCCTTTGTTCTTATTATACTATCATAAACTTATACCTGAACTTAATTGAAGCAATTCTGCACTTCTATCTAGACAGTGTCTATGTCAGCAGATGACCTGAATAACATATTAATTGAATTAATTTATAAGAAAAAAAAAAAAAACTCCTATACAGAGTATATAAGATGGGATAATGCAAAGTACATATAGCTTCACTGCGTGACAGCTTTCTGTATCACTAATCTGAGTATCAGGTAATCTAATGATTAGTTTAGATGCTATCCATGTGATATAGAGATTAGTCTGTAGTCAGACCTGTGGACTGGGGCTGCCCTTTCAGGGCTCAAATCGTGATCAGCATTTTCACCCTGTCCAGAGCAAATGTCTGGACAGAAGATGAAAAATGAAAAGAAAGTAAGATGTACCTGTAAGAATCATGTCTGGTGACTGTATAGCATGACTTTAGTTTTCCGTGAAGAACATTGAATTCCTTCATGTTGTTGCGTTGTTTTCTCGTATGGAAAAATGCGAGCATCTAGAGATTTCACAGGGCCCAGAAACATAAACCATTATTTTAGGAACACTGCGTTTTCATTAAATGATCATTAATATTTGTGAAGCATGACACATTATTTGCTTAGTTTCAGTGCTGTCTAATAAAAGCCGATTTTTTCTTCTTGTAGCATCCAGGTTCGCTGTGTCAGGCCCCAGGGAATAATTGACAAAAACGGACGCCCCACTCAATCAGTTTCAGACCTCCTCTAGAATTAAATCACTATTACATTGTGCTTATCTCACAGTTCCTTTTGGCAACTATATGCGTTTAGTTTCCAGTGAGGAAAGCATGAAGTTTTTCTTTTTTGGAATATATAAACAAATTGATATACAGAATGCACAACTTTGCTCATTAGTACATGAAACCTCAATCAATCCCTCTAAAAGTCAACTTCCAGTGCCATATCTACTGCAGACACAGCCCTGAATAGGTTTATGGCTAATTTATAGTCCTCAAGTGACACACTTGCTATTTTGTAAGTTGTTTTGCTCATGTTCGATGGCTGCATGAAAAATCGTCATCATAGAATAAAAGATGGTGAAGGTATATCCACAGTTTATATATCCAGTATTTTATTTATCTGTTAACAGAGAAACCAACCGCTGGGGTTATTTTTAAAACACTTCTACGTCAGTATCTGAATTCCAAAAGGAGAATAATGTATTCTAGTTGAGAATGCACATAGGTTCTCACTCATCATGCATGGCTATCTATACCACAAGTGCATATGTGCAGCACGTGAGCTGCATCTGTGTCGTCTGAGCAGGTTCTTAGGGGAGATCTAGTGATGATTCAACCATTCTGTCCCTGGAGATGAGGCCGTGCCCTTCAAAGCCTCTGTGCCTGTGTGGCTTGCTAACAAAAAAACAGCTGCTGTAACGCCGGTGCTCTGGCTTTACTGTCTATATATTGTGTGTGTGTGTGTTTAGGGGAAGGACCGAGAATGAGACAGCAGAAAATACACTTGTAGAAAGATTTACGTGTCAGATTTGAAGAAGACATGGTGACTGGTGTGGATGCAAAACTAACCCCTAGTCTTTTTACTTATTCATTTGCTAAATGATAAACGGACATCTGCAGAGCAAGTTTTTTATACGAACAATAGAATCTCATGCAGCATAATTACAGAAAAGACCATGTGTATACCATTTATAGATCTGTCTTAAAGTTGTGCAGTAATATTTATCTTGTCTGATGACTAAGTAATGAATTGTAAACAGGATTTAAACCCCTATAGTGTTAACCACGCAGATATATCTGGAAAGGGATTCTTGCTGATGCAGCCCTCTGCACCAAGACACAGCTGAGAGGGGGAAACAGCGAGTGCAACTAAGGACAGCTTAGGACCTGTACAAAATGATCTAGAGCAAACACTACTTTTCCTATTTTAACAGCAACGTTTTGTTGTCAACACATTGCATTTGACATCAATATGAATCCGACTAATATTTTCCTTTGTGCAGTATCTCTGTGCAGCAGATTTCGTGCTGCCACACCCTGCTTAGCATCTTCAGTAATCTGTATTCAAACTAGAAAATTAAACAATGGGTACATCAAGATAATTCAGCTAGAAGTATATTCATGTTTAGTATGAATCGCAATCTTAAAGGAAGGTAAAGTGGCAGCATGTGGTGTAAGATGCATTGGAGTCTGCATTGTACAGGTCATCATGGGCGGTGAGTGAAATCTGATTCCTCAGTATCAGTCAACGCCATGAGTGGAGCATGAACTGATTGTGCATCCCAGTCATTTAAAGCACAAAATGCAACCTAGTTCCCATTTGAAATGTGCCCACAAGGTCGGCATATGATAAATTATAAAGGTCACATGTTTTTTTTTTGTTGTCATGGCCGTAGCCATTGGGTTGTATCTGCTATGCTGACTGGAGCTAAACAGAAATGTAGAGGTTGTTTGCTGTCAGCTGCTTTACTATTTATACAACACTTCAGGGAAGGCAGGGTCCAAAATATTGATCTAGTATATACAGATTCACTCACATTTGTATAGAAAACTAAAGCTATGGTTTGTCTTGATGCAGTTTGGAGGTTTTTCATTGATAAAGAGAAAAAATATGGTCACAGTATTTGCAGTTTTCTGGTAAAAAATAACATTATTCATCAGCAGCTCAGGCAAACTTCACGCAAACGTGATCTTTCTACCCTTGCTTCTGAGCTGTTTTAGTTTTGTGTTTTATACACAATGATGAAACAAAAAGTTAGTGGTTCAGACCCCCATATTTATCACTCAAAATGCCAAAGCTATTTTCACTCCAAACATGAGCCCCTGGCAGACTGTTAAAATGAGGTCAAAAGGGATAAGCCCTTTTCCAATTAGAAAAAGAAAAACTCAGAAAATAAGAAAACACTGAACATTATGACAATTGATTCTGTTCTCACTGCTCCTCCACCTCTCAAACTTGTTAAATGTGATATATTAACCTCTACTCCAGCTTTTCCGGTAAAAATGCTCGACGGAATTTAAGAAATTCATAAACTGTCTTTATTTTCCATAGGAACGGAAGCTATCCAAAGCCGAGAGGCAGAGGTTCAAGGAAGAGGCAGAGATGCTAAAGGCTCTCCAGCACCCTAACATCGTACGATTTTATGACTTCTGGGAATCACCAGTGAAAGGGAAAAAGTGCATTGTGCTGGTGACAGAGCTAATGACCTCAGGGACACTTAAAACGTGAGTGTCAATGTGAAAATACATCTTTATTGTAACTTTTATCCCTGCAGTTTTCAACCTCATAGTTGACATTGACATAGGGCGTAAGGAGCACAATTTTTAGGCAGTCAAAATAAGTGGATTAGTTTGAGAATAGGATAATCATTGGATTCGTGTTAGGTACGTGTTTGGGCCTGGTATCAGAGGCCTGCACCTAACATACACAGATTCAGATAATCCCTACCAACAAAGAAGCAGCTTAATGAAAACATTATCAGCTCAAAGGTTGAGTGTGGGCAAACTTTAAGATGTGAACTTAGACATTTATTATTTATTGTGTTCAGGAAAGCAACCAACTGTTTGTTGGAGCAACTTTATTATGATGTTTTTCTCTTCCTGCAGGTATCTGAAGCGCTTTAAGGTCATGAAGCCCAAAGTTCTCAGGAGCTGGTGCAGACAGATTCTTAAAGGCCTCCACTTTCTTCACACAAGGACTCCTCCGATCATCCACAGAGACCTAAAGTGTGACAACATCTTCATCACTGGTCCTACGGGTTCTGTCAAAATTGGAGACCTGGGTCTAGCAACACTGAAGAGGGCCTCTTTTGCTAAAAGTGTCATTGGTTAGTCGTCATATTGCATTTCATTACAACAGTTCCTTTATATTTACAGATGATAAACTGTATATAAAATCAACAAAAAAGTTGTTCTCCTATATCCTTTGAGAAAATGTGTCTGTTCTGATGGAAGGGGTCACATCCAGATAGATCTTTTCCCCGTATGCCACCAGTGGCCACTCAATAGATCATGGATATGATATGATAGAAATCAACATACAAACTGACATATTTCAGTAATACTTTCTTGATGCAGGTGCAAAGTTTGGGCCATGTAAGCATTTCTAATATAAGGAAGGATTTTAAACAGTTTGACAGCTGATAAAGTTATAAAACTCCTATAAAACCTTTTTTCACTTAAGATTGTGTCAAAAACGTATATACTTAATTTATGCTATTAACCTAATTTAAATTGTTTTGAATACTGATAACCTGTGAATATGTAGGCATAAATCATCAAGTTATCTGGTGTTTTTTTAGGCACTCCAGAGTTCATGGCACCAGAGATGTATGAAGAGCACTACGATGAGGCAGTGGATGTCTACGCCTTTGGGATGTGTATGTTAGAAATGGCCACCTCGGAATATCCCTATGCAGAGTGTCAAAACGCTGCTCAGATCTACCGCAAAGTGACCAGTGTGAGTTAATGTTTGAGACCATTAGGGCCCACCATTATTATTAAGAGCTTCAAATTACTGTTGGGTCATCTCAAATGACATGACAATATGATGAAAATGCATCATTACTTGCAAATTCAACATGCAAAATATCAGTATTGCAGCAATGTTTTGAAATGAAAAAGGACAGGCCCTGGTGTATTGATAACAGCTGCATTACACTTAGTTTTACTTTTGTGCTTGTACTACAACTGACTAACATGCACAGGTTCAGAAGTTATATGTAACCATTTTGAATACACCTGAAATAGCACCATATATTGAAATGTTTATTTATATAGCACAAATATATTGTTATAGCAATATTAAACAATAACATTCCATGCTGTAAGTTTTCCTATTATCATGCAGCCCTGATTTCAATTTTCATTTTATCACTACCTTGTGAAATGATGGGTCCATCTGTGGGAAGTGCAATGGCAGCTTTATATAAATTATTATTAATTTCAGTCTTCTTGCCATTAATTAAGTCAAATTTAAAAGATTCAATGGCCAATTATTTTTAACCAATGTTGAGACTCTGACAACACAAAGCTTGATTTAGCAAAAATAAGTCATCCTTAAAATCTCACGTATTGCCTAAAAACAAACCCCATTAAGGTCACGTTATAAAATGATACGTTTCATGTTTTTTTTATTACGTTATAACACGACAATGTCTTTAATATAGGTAGCACTACACTTTCGTACACATTTATGCTACTCAGTAGCAGCATCTGTCAGTGATGGATTTTGATAAACTTTTCAAAATCTAAGAAGATCTTAATTTTCTTCCTGAACTCCAAAATTCCACTTGCACAGCAACATCACTTTAATTTCCAGAGCAGAAACATCTGGGAGAAAAGTCTGATTTTGAGAGTAATTAATGTTTTGAGACAGTGTAGTCTTAACTTGCCCCCAGCCATGGTCCACTGTAATTGGTGCTGTTGTGAATGTGTCAGTTGATGAGTTGAGACAAGCTGTTTTGCTTTTCAGGGTGTGAAACCTGCCAGCTACAGCAAAGTCAGTGACCCTGAAATAAAGGAAATAATTGGGGAATGCATCTGTCATAGGTGGGAAGAAAGGTAAGTGGCTTTATGCAGGCTGCAGAGAAAGATCCTTGACTAGTTGCAGTGTTGTCTTTCTGCTCCTGCAGACTGATGTTTGGCTCTAATCTCCCTTTGTGCCATTAAGCATTACTGTAACAGTTACCTCTGATACAGAGCAGTAGCTGGTGTTTGTGTATTTCCTGCAGGTACTCCATCAAGGACCTCCTGAATCATGCCTACTTCGCAGAGGACACAGGTGTGAGGGTGGAGCTTAATGAAGAGGATGATGGAAAAAAGTCATCGATTGCTCTAAAGCTCTGGGTTGAAGATCCTAAAAAGCTAAAGGGGAAATACAAAGACACTGGTACCATTGAGTTTACCTTTGACTTGGTGAATGAAGATCCTGAAGTGGTTGCTCAAGAAATGGTAAACATTTTAAAAAACATCTAGTTTGAAAATAAAAAAAACCCAACAAACCAGAAACCTAGCTGTATACTTTCCTTTTGACCATAAGGTCTTAACTTCATTACTGACTGGGTAGCAGTTAGAGATTTTTAAGCAGGTGTTAGAAGCATTGGACCATTTTGCTTTTTTTTTCTAGACTACCTTTGAAGTTCCAGTGTTTTTTTTGTTGTTCTTGTTGGCCATAGCCACGGGTTAGACATATTTGTTATTGCACATGTCAGTTAAAAATCAATTAAAGAAAAATGTCTGATTTGGATAAAAATGGCCACATCTTATCTGTAAAAAAATCTAAGCTGCAGGAAGTCAAAGCAACAAATTGCATCAGCTTATTATATTTTATAAGCTAACTGTTATGGATGTGAATTCAATATCAGCCTAATTTGTTGTGGATTAGTCCCTATTATTCGTCTTATTTCTATCACAAATATCTGTGTGTGTAAATCAATAATCTGTAGTAATTTTTACAGACATAGTCTCTTTGCAACACTAACCTGGTTCTTTTTATTACTTCTTATGTAAATAGGATCTGGTCAGTGGTTTTGCATGTTGTTGCCTGTAATGACAATCTTGAGGCATGTACTGTATTGATTGAAATTGGATAAACTAATCAGCTGATCTTTGCCTTTCCATATAGACTCCTGTAAAAGCAGGACAAGCCAGTGGTTCAGAAGAAGAGATTTTGAGTTATTGCACACGGGTATTGGGTGTCATTCTTGATCCATTTTATTTTTAATCTAAGGCATGTATCTTACTTGTGTCCTGCAGGTTGAATCAGGATTTTTCCTGGAGTGTGATGTAAAAATCGTTGGCAAGTCTGTCAGAGACCGTGTGGCTCTAATCAAATGGAGGAGGGAGCGGACTGTGTCCACAAATGGAAACAGCGATGTAGCTGTAAAGAAGATACAACAGAACCTACTGCAGGTGCCCGGTACCAGCGTACCCCAGGGAGCCACACTGGCATCCACAGATTATGAGGACCAAGAGACTCTCATCTGCACAGTGCCTGTCACCACATCTGCCACATGTAAGAATCTAAAAGTAGAATAACACCTGAAACTACTGTATAAAACATCCCATCTGTGCCTGAAGCAGATTCCACAGACCTTATCTTAAATTGTTTTTTGTGGAGCTGAGAGAGAAACAAACAACTACAGTGTCTGAGTATCAAATTAAAGTAATCAGACAGCACCACTCAGGATTTAAATTCCAGAGGAAGTTTTCGTCACATTCTCCCTCTTGCACCGTCCTTCCATGTTGTGTATCCTCCCTGCAGGGGGTATCATGATGAATAATTTTGTTTTGTTGACTCTGTTATTACAGCTGATTGTGGCGTGAGCGTGACCATGCAATTAGATGATCTAAACAATCAGCAGAATGGGACCTACCAGTCGCTTCCAGAGCCTATTTCCACCGCTCACATGGTCTACAGTCCTCCTGCACAGGCTGAACCCCATTTGCAGTCTGGAACCTACCAGCAACCCATAGCACAAGCCTCACGTGAAAACTACTTACACGCATCCACACAATTACACCAGGGAGCCTACCAGCAAACCACAGGTCAGCTGCATCCCGGGGCCTTTCAACAGCCTGCAGTACAACTGCACCAGGGGCCTTATCAGTGTCAAACAGTGAGTACATGCA
>JAPMNP010632993.1:13648-25057 GCA_029874935.1 Atherina boyeri
ATCCTGATCAGCGTCACAACAGTGATCCTTTTGTCTGCCATGAGACTCCGCTCATCTCTGAGAGCATGATGTGTCTTAGGCGTGGCAGCGCCTCCTTGGTTGAGATGTTTCAATGTAGGAAACACTCTCTGAATAATACAATGAATCAAAGTCCCTGCCTGTGTCCATTTCAGGATCTGGCCTCTCCAGATAACTCAGAAAGCCCACTGCATGCTGCAGATTACCTATACTCAAATGCTGCTCAGAAGCCCTCGTTATTATCTCCTTTCTTGCCCCCACATCAACACTCTCCTCATGACTCAGCAATTCATTTTGATTCACCTCACCCTCCCCTTAAATTACAACCTCCCTCTGAGGTGCATCTGAGTGTGCCACGCAGCCTACAGCCCCACCGCCACCACTGCAAAGCCTGCATGTCTCTCCTCCTCAAGGACAGGACAGAGGGAGGCGGATCGCTGGGCCACATACACAAACGTATATCCACCCAAACTTTTCCAAGCTTACCAACATCTCCTCATCTGCCAAGGTCTTCTCCAGCCACTCTGCCTTCCGTTCTGGTCTCGTCTTCTACTCCATCAGCAAACAGTCAGCCACCTTTGGTGACATCACCTTCCCACTTTTCCTCACCCTCACAAGTGATGTTTCCACAGAGCTTGTATGAAGGTGGAGATCTCAGCCTTCTCAACTACTGCCTCCATCACATTGTCAGTCGCAGGACCAGCTCCCCCACGCTCTCTGATAGGGGATGTGTTAATCATCCAATGCACAGCCCTCGAGAGATTAGAGGTACAAGTTCCTCCCTAACTGAGCCTTTAGACAAGAGTCTGACCCTGGATGTCCCTTTCCGGTGTGCCCCAAGTCTGGACAGGAGTCTGCTGTTATCGCAACTCAACAGAGAAAGCAGACCAGATTCCCTGGTAGGTTAGGGAAGGGGACTTCATGTAGACCAGCTATGCCTCAGCAGCAGCTGATTATACCAGCTGCATCCCTCCTTTTAACAACCAGTCTCTGCTCCCTCTTAATCCACAGCCCTTTTTCCATTTCTAGTTTAGTTTGCTTCTCTTATACAGTGCCTTACAATGAACTAGATGCCTGGGTGATAGTAGATCCATGCTGCAACTATTCCATTCTAACTTCCTGCAATGAATCGCACCAAGCTCTAAAAAGATCCCTATGCTCTTTCTCACTAGTGACAACCCCTGCTTTGAAGCACAAAATCCTGAACTTGATTTGCTGTTGTGGATTCAAAAGCAGTCGTAAAATGTCTGAGAATCACGGTTTTTACGAATGCGGTATCTTCTGTGTTTTTTGACAGACATTTTCTGCTCCAGCAACACTAGACCCGACTTTGCATGCAAGCAGACAGACAGCACAGAGCTTCCCAGCTGCAGCCACGACTCTACAGACACAGCTTTCTGCTCAGCCCAGCCAGGAGCAGGTACTGCATGCATCTAACTGTGACGGGCCCTGCCTACATCTGTAGAGAGACACAGAAGGAACATTTCAAAGCAAACATTTCAAAACCATCCCATGCAGTTCAGCTGGGTAATCTCTCTCATAAGTATAAATCCTTTTGGATGGCTCATCGCAACAAAATTTAATCTTGTTTCCAAAGGAGTTGAGGCACTTTGTAAAATGTGAATAAAAATAGAATATCAGCATTGACAGAATGAAAACAGATTACATACAGATTATTGTATGGGAAGTTTGGAGGCCTGATGAGCACCTCAGACTCTTTGTAGTGTTCTTTGATCTCCTTCCGAAGCACTTTTTTGCAGGGTCCACTGCTTTCATGTAGAGGACTTCTATTGCCACATAGGGATGTGACTGTTCTGTAAAATTAATGGATTAGGTGGTAAATGTAAAAAGAGCATTTATGTTTATGCCAGGATGGAAGTTTTCCCTAAAGAACATTGCACTGTTGCAAAATGAACAGTGTTAATCAATTTGAATCTCAATGTTTTTTTATTTAATCAGCTGATCAGAGTTACAGCTACACTCTCTACAGTATGTACCATATGTGTGGGTGCATAAGAATGCCTGTCTATTAATGTGGTGTGTTTCCTTTCCATTTGTCTCTCCTCCCTTAAACACCAGCTCCCACCATCTGCTGTCCCACTTCAGGTAAGGACAGCACACTTCAAACAACACAGAATTACATGCTGTGTACTTTAAACCAAATAACTTGCCAGTTTGATAAAAATGTGCTTGCTGTTGCATATCTAAAAAGCCTAGTTTCAAAGTGAAAAAAAGAACTAATGTTTGATTGTGTTCCATAGCTGTTTTCTGCTGACCGGCCTGGATCACACCTGAGTCCTCCTGATACCTCTACCAGTTTTTCACAGTCAGTCTCTGGTGCTCCTCCACAGCTCCTGCCCCTTCAGATCAGCACACAGGTATGCATTGGTAGCATTGGTGACAAAAACAAACTAAACATACAATTTGGTTAAAAAAAAGAAATAATCCAAGGAAATTAATGCACATTAAATCCACAATTAATGCACATAAAGTTGCAGTGAGTTATGCATAAGGGTCCTGTGTGAATGTTATATCTATCCACTGGCTGTCTTTGTTCATTTTATTTCATTTTCCCTTTTTCTTTCCCAGTTTCCCTCACCTTATCCTGTTGTTCAAACAGGGAGCCACATGCCCCCTAAATTTTCCCCAACTCCTCTGCAGTCTGTCTACAGCAGCAGTGACACTCCTATGTCTAGCTCCTACTACTCACCTTCACCCCACCTTCCCTCCCTTCCTCTTACCCCTCACACTGTCCTGCCATATGTACCTACTCTTGGCACTCCTCAGACTCCTCTGTCCACACCTCAGCATGTGCCTAGTATGACACTCACTGTTCCACTTCTTGCCATGGCCAAATCCCCTGCTGTGCCACAGCAGCAGGGTGGTCTTCCCATATCTCAGCCAAACCTTGCTAGCTTCCATTCCACCCATGCCATGCCTTTCTCTCAGGTGCAATCCACCCCATTCCCTGTCCCCAATCCTGAGCAGGAATTGGCTGTACAGCCTGTCCAGGTGAATATTTCCCTCACTTTTCACTGTAATCATTGGGTCTTGAGAAGCCTGTAATAGTTAGGTAGTAACGTGTCCGTGCTGTCGATGTAATGCATGCAGGGCATGCATGTCAAGATTCAGAGGTAAACAGTTATATTGATGGGCATCTGCTTAAATGTGTTATTTCTCTTTTCTTGTTATAGGCGATTGGTCCACATGGAAATCTGGGAGATGTTCACCTTTTGGCTACAGCTCCACCTGTTCTGCCCGCTGGTCAGACACCACTCTGGGGAAGCAGAGCAGAAACAGAAACTACTATAGCTGGCCTAGACATATCTGTTGATCCTACAACTTCACCGCCAGCTCCAGTTCCAGCCCCAGCCTCAATCTCAGTTTCAGTTGACACTAGAGCCCTAGCTCAGACTCCAAGTTTGGTGCAAGCACAAAATCAACCTTCTGCCCCAGTATCAGCTGAAACTGCAACTGTTCCTCAGACGCCAGCTTCGACACTTCTTAAAGCCCCAACTTCAATCCCGATACAAGCTTCAACAACAGTGCAAGCTCCAAGCTCAGCTACGGTTCATGCACCAGTGTCTGCATCGGGTCTCATTGTAGAATTGACAATGGTCTCTGCTGTAAGCTCAGATGCATCCTCTGCCACAGGTAAACCCCAAATCTCTGCCCCAGGCTCAATGCCAGGTCAGTGTGCGGCTCCTGTCGCAGCTTCAGTTCTGCAGCCTGCTGGCATCCAGACAACAGGCTCTGTGCCTGAGAGTGCCAGCCTGGCTACAACTCAGCAAAGCCAAGAGATAACATCTGCCTCTAGCATCCTTCAAAAAGAGCCCTGTGTAGAGGTACGGATAAAGCCAAACCATGTACTTTTTTTGGTGCAATACTGATTTATGATTGCAAGCAAATTTCTAAAAAGCAGTACTGAGAAGGGAAGCAGTGAAGCGAATACAACACATGTCAAATTAAGTATAAAATGACTGTTTTACACTTACCCATTTTTATGTTTTCAGGATGTGCTCCGTGAAAAACCGTTATCATTATCCAGTTTTACCTATGACAGGTGCGTACCCAGTTTTCACAGGTTCTGTTTGTCTCAGTCTGTTTGTCTGTGTTAGATCTCATGCCATGAAAATGTGACACCACCCTAGAGGTGATGAAAATATTTAATTTTCTTTCTATAGTGTAAACTCTGATATAGCATCTGGAAAGGAAGCAAGTGATGGCTATGAAAGCTTTGCTAGTGGGAGCAAGGTGGATGGAAAACACAGGAAACACCACCGCAAGTCTGCCCGAACGCGTTCCAGGCAAGAAAAGACCAGCAAGCCCAAGCTGAGCATGCTCAATGTGAGTCATGAAGTAATTTATGACAGCAAAAAAAATCCTTAAAGTTCTTATATCGGAATTTAAAGCGTAACTGCTGCCCTTCCATTCTCTCTAAGGTTTGTAACACTGGTGATAAAATGGTCGAATGCCAGCTGGAAACTCACAACCACAAAATGGTGACATTTAAATTTGATCTGGATGGAGATGCACCAGAGGAGATAGCCACTTACATGGTTAGTTTATCCTTTTAGAATTTAAGTTTTTGTGTCATTCAATTCCCCTTATTTAATTTGATCAATGTATCCAGAATTTTGAAAATATAATTTCAATATTTTTTACAACTGTATGTCTACAGGTAGAGAATGGCTTTATTTTACTATTAGAGAAAGAGATCTTCATTGACCAGCTGAAGGACATTGTTGACAAAGCTGAAGACATGCTGAATGAAGACATGGAAGGTGAAAGGCAGACAACTTTGAGTTGTAGTCCTCTACAAGGCCAGACATCTGAGGGGATAGTTGGAGAGGTAAGAAAGTATTAAGGGTATGTACATATGCACTGCATAAGCAAAGGAAATATCTCACATCTGAAAATCTCTCCACAGAGTCAGCAGCCTGGAGCACCTCAGCCTGTCTATCAGCAAAATGGTAACACAGTATACTCTTCCACAAATCTGACCAAATGCATGTCTGGGGAATACTTTCTGCATTCACACTGACTCATATTAACTTTAATGGCTAATTTCTGTTCTCTTGGATTGCAGTTCTTCATACAGGAAAGAGATGGTTCATAATCTGCCCTGTGGAGGAGACAACCACATCCAGTCAGGAGACACCCTCTGATGGGACAGCCACGCAGTCCCCTGGGAGCTCAGCCACTACCCAGCCTGCTGACAGCGTCACTGCAAGGCCCTCTAGAGGTGACTGCCTCTACATAACAAAGTCAGCATAATGTCTGGCAGCTAAACAGAGCAGCAGCTCTACCTTGTGGCGGCTAAGTGAAATAGTCCTTTAGCTCTGAAGGCAAATGTTAACCTAAAACAGAATATTACAGCTATTTGTCTTTTTTTTTCTTGCAGAAGAGGGATCATCCTCCACAATGTCTGGTGGAAGTGGAGGGTTCTATGATGTTTATGGATTTTGTAGTCCTCCGATAACATCCAACACTGACCCACTGCTCTTGGCCAATCTGTCACCTCCTGTGTCTGCACCCCCGACTCTTCAGTCAGTGTCATCAGTGGAGCCTGCAGGCAGCTTAGTGCAGCCGAGTGTACACCAAGCTCAGCCAGCCAGAGCTCAAGCACTGCCCCCATCATCCCCACACACATCTTTCCCTGTGGAAAATTCACAGGGATCCCCTCTGGGCTCCATCTCTCCTATCCATGCAGCTCAGCAGATGCACGATTTGACACGTTCTGTTTCTATTGCTGATGAGGTGCCCTGCTGTCCTCTGGTCATGCCCCTGTCTCTGGATGTGAGCTCCTCACAGGCTGGGTCTCCTCTCACTCCTCTCCCCCTCCAGGAGCCGGGTTCAGCCATAGAGCCACCGTCTGTCTCCTACGCAGCGGCGGCTCGCAGTGAGCGGCCGCAGCAGCCTGTGGTGCTCCATCAGCCTTTTTCTACTGTGGGAGGGGCCAAAGTGTCCTCACTACCCCAGAGCCCAGCGCCATCCCAACATGGTGCAGGGCCCAGCGAGTCTGATGGTGAAGGGCGGCTGGGCCGTGGAGGCTTTGTGGACAGCACTATTAAAACTCTGGATGAAAAACTAAGGAATTTACTTTACCAGGAATATGCTCCCATGTATCCATCGGGCAGTGCCGCAGAAACACCAGGATCTGGCACAGAGTACATCCAGTCTCCTCCTGGCCCAGACAGTGCTACGGGAGGGTCAGGAAACAGCACACCAGGGCCACTAGGAGAGGGACGCTACAGGACAGGAGAGCAGCTGGTAAGTACAATTATACTTTCTGCACAAGATTAAACCTTTCAATACAAGTAAATATATTTTAGAAGTTTAAAAGATCATTAAAAGAAGTGAACTGCCAAGATTCAATGAAAGCAAATTGTATAATTAATAATAGGTTATTTACTTCTTACTTGTCTTATTTAGTGCCCTGCCATATTATGTTACTTTTTCTTGCTGTGTGTGTGTGTCTATATGTAAGGGTGGGAGGGACGGGGGGTTTAAAATTGATCCTGTTTTTAATGTATTTAGTGTTGTGAAGCACTTTGTTTTGCATTTTGCTGCATGAAAAGTGCTATATAAGTAAATTTGTAAGTTTGAAGTTATTTTTGTTCATCTCTCAACCTGAAACGTCCATAAGCCTCAAATCCCTGAGAGAATGGACAGTTTGAGCACCCTGAGTGACTCAGCCGTATGTGGTAGGTATATCCTTACACCACTGGCATCATTCATTTTCAACTTGATGTACAAGTTCATTTCTTATTCACTGTTCTGGAAATTTTCCTGTAGCTTCCTTATCAAGAAGACACTTTCCTCACTCTGCATCCTGCTCCGGAACAAGAGGTCGATTTAAGGTATGAAATAGATATTTTGAGTGAAACATAAAACTGCTAATATTGTAAAAAGTGCTCTAGAAAAACATCCTCGACTCTGCCTTTAATTTCGGTATTTTTCATCCATTCCTTTTTGAGGTCAGGCCATGGGGCAGCAGCTCAATCAGGGAAGCCAAGATTCCCTTTCCCTGGCCACTTTTTCCACTTGCATATTTATCTGTTTATTTATATATCCACGCATATTTGATTATTTATACATTCATAATTTGATATATATTTTGAACATTTAAACCTAAAGTTGCAGAAAAGTAGAATAAAATAAGTAAGAAATACTGAACTGGCAACCCCTGGTTAGGTTGAACTGCCTTTCTTTATCTGTACTATTATGTACTCATCCCCTCCTTGATTTTGGTAGATCATCTCTGTTCCTCCTGAAGTGGCCAACAGGCGAGATGTGAAGCAAAGAAGTTGGAGCAGTGCTGCCTCACCCGCACATCCTGTGGAATACAGTGAGGACCACGCTCAGGTGGAAGCCACGACTACCCCCACCACGATTGGCCGTTTTTCCGTGGTGAGCACTGAAGATGACATTACACAGAGGACTCGTTGCAGCCGGTACTCTGCCCCACCTGATTTCTACCTGGACACACCTCCTTCCATGGCAAAGCGGGGATCGCTGCCCCGCGCTCTGACCTCAAACTCTGTCCCTGTGGATGTCACGGTCCACGCTCGCTTCCTCTCCTCAGACTCTGGGGCAGAAAGCAGCCCTGCGAAGCTGGCTCCTGCCACACCATCTAAACACCACCGCTCTGAGCGCAGAGGAAGTGATCTAATGAAGAGAGCAGTGGCCTTTCTCCGTCGCACTGGTCGCAGCAGCAGTGTGCAGAGCTCTGATTCACCAAGTAGGCATGGAGGCGTGCACGGCTCGGCCTATGCCAGCAGCGATAATGACTCAGAGATGGAGGACTCTGACATACAAAGAGAACTACAGAGACTCAGGGAGAGGTAAGGTTAACCTTCTGCCTCATAATGTCTGTTAATTAGATATTTTGCCAGATATCTTGGAAGTGACTATTTTATTCCTGCCTTCATTCCTGCAGACATTTGAGGGAGATCTCAGAGCTGCAGGCCCATCAGCGAGGGGAAGTGGAACTGCTGTACCGTAGACTTGGCAAAGTTCCTCCTCCAGTCCTTGGTCTCTCACATGTCGCACCACATACAAATCGTAGAAAGAGGTCCAGCAAACACAGACTGAAACCAGGAAAACTTCTCAGCCCTTTAGTTCAACAGTTTAGAAACGTCACAACAAAAACAAGTGACTCTAGTAGATCCAGTGAGTTCCTCTTTTTAAAAAAAATTTTGGAGCAGTATAATTCATGTTTTCAGCAAGGGTAGGGAGTATCACCATTCTCATGCATGTGTGTGTGTGTGTGTGTGTGTGTGTGTGTGTTCAGGTGCTGCTGCAGGTGAGCCTACAGTGAGTTTGAACGGTTCTCCAGCCAAAACTTCTTTCCCCACTCACAGCAGGGCACGGTCGTGCACCAGCCACCTCCCCAGCTCAACCTCAGAGCCTGTGCAGACTCAGCAGCCCTGTTCTCTCAAAGGCTCTTTGTCCTCTGATAATATTTACGCTGGACTACATGGAGACGGCGCTGGCACACAGGTTCCCCCTGGACAAGGTAACACCTGCTACTCACATCAGAATGGCAAAGCTGACCAGTCTTTTTTGTTGTTTTGTTGTTATTATTATCTAAAGCAGTGGTTCCCAACCTGGGGTCCCCCAAATAGCACAAGGGGTCCCTGAGGCCTTGACTGTTCAAAACCAGTATGATTTAAATTAATGCCATTAACTCACAGAGATGAGTTGAGGTTTATTCATATATCATTGGGTGTTTCATTATTATCAAACAAGTGTTTTGGGAGCCCGAGCATGGTTTCTACATGCGGTGGGGGTCCACAGCTTTCTAGTCCTTTAGCTCTGAATATATACAAACCTCTAGTTTGAAGGAGGTCCCCAAGGAAAATAGGTTTGGAACCACTAATCTAAAGCAAAGGAAAACATTTACGGTGGGGTTTTTTTTTGTTTGATTTTTGTTGAATTACATGGGGTATTTAATGTGGGCTTTTCTTACCCTGTCATCTTCTTCTTCCCTTGATTTGCTCCTCTACAGGCTGGTCAAATTACCCTCAACCATCTGAGAGAGTGACCTATAAATCCAGTAGCAAGCCACGAGCTAGATTTCTCAGTGGGCCTGTGTCTTTGTCTATCTGTTTGTATCTCTTCTCTTCCCGCACAGTTTCACTTTTTTGTTTTTCATATTTTCTATGTATCTACTTCAGAAATGTTTTTGCTTTTTTTTCCCAAACTATTCTGCGTCACAGCTGATTTTTTTTTTGCCTGGCCCCTTTACTTGCCTTCTTACAGTATGTTTTCTTACACGGACATTTAGGCGTTGCTTATTCAAACCTCTTAGGAGTACTTTTTTTTTTCTAGAATCAACATTTTGATTCAGTATTTTTCTACTTTAGACATTATTTTGAAAAAAACAAAAACATAACATGATTCACAAATGTAGATACATTTGCTCAAAAGTTGCACCCAAAAATTTTGCTCATTGTAATAAAGGCACTTTTACTTGTAATTGTTTGTTGGGCCCATTATCAAGTTCCTTGAGGTTTGAGGTTTGCATAATCAAGTTTGAGTATAAAGGAAAAGTACAGTTTTTTTGACCTGGACCTTATTTACAGTATAGCATGAAATAAGTTCATAAACTCACCCGGACAATTTTGGAGTAACTTGAAGTCTATCGGGAGACATTTAGATCCCTCATGCTGGTATTGTCGGGGCAACGGCATAATTAAAGGCACTTTCTTATGTAGTGTCGTCTTCGTAACCGGTTTGTGTATCTATATCTATGGTTTCATATGACAACAAAGCTGCTCTGAAGGCAAAGAGGGATAGTACAGCAACTACAGTAATAACTAAACACTGGTGAACTGAAGGCATTTTGTGGCAGATAATGTCTTATTAGAGGCTGAACTGACTTTGCCCCAATCACTTCCATTGAATGGATATATACACCAGCGTGATGGATCTAAATATCTCCCGATAGACTTCAAGTAACTCCGAAATTGTCAGGGTGACTTTATGAACGTATTTCATGCTATAAATTAATAATTTTTTTTAAAACTGTACTTATCCTTTAATGTATTCAATGCATTTGATTTAACTGTCTAACTGATACTTCTTGTACACTTTGCAATACATATCTTCTTTGCATTATTTGTATATGCGCCTTTGCATGGCAAATGCATCATAATCTACTACAGTTATTCACTTTTCCACATCTTTTTCTGCTTTCTATCTCTATTATAGAATTCACAATAACACAGCTCTCATCTAATCCACATGCATGACATTCTTGATATAACCATTGTCATGTTTAAGGGGTCTGATTGCTTTGTTTACCTATTTGTAAATGTGGTGTTGTGATAGAAGTAGTTTTGTTTGCATCCTGTCTTGAACAATACTACCTGCTAATAGGGCAACAATTCATATTAAGCGATTATTTTTTATCTTGCAGGGTCAACCCTCAAGCGTTTATGTCTTGGTAAAGAGCGAGGCAGCAGTATGTAGTACAACAGCATCTCAATATGAATTTAGTCAAAATTTTGTTACATTTATCAGGCTGATCAGCTTGATTACTTCTGGGATCATGGTGTGTTTGTGTGTGTATTCTCAGGATCTGGAGCTGCAGCATCAGGAGCTGTCAATCAGTCGCAGCAAATACAGAGTGGAGTCACACCTCCTCCTCATCAGCCTGTGATGGGCTTGGCTCAAGCTCAGGCTAATAATAGCAACAACAAAACGGGCACATACAGTGGCGCTTCTATATGTGTTAATGAAAACAACCTGCCTGAAGACTTACAACGACTGATGGAGGACTGGGCCCAGGAGGTTTTAATTGTCACCCACCGGCCACGTACCAACTCTCTGAGTATCCGTGGGCAGCAGCTGTGGGATCAGGATGTGCCTCCGTCACTTGAACAGCCGGCCAGTGTTTCAGATGTGAGTTTTGTGGTTATTCTGTAGGATGGACCATCCTGTTTCCAAAAAGGTTGTAAAGCTCCAAATGAAATAATACTAAAGATACTATATCTGTTTTAAAAAAAATTAAAAACACATCAAGTACTGGAAAGGAATTTTTTTTCATATCATTAAAAACGTGCTGATATTCAATTTGATGACAGCACATGTTTTTTTGTTTTTTTATAAAATAAAAAACAAATGCCAACCATTAGTAACATGATTGGGTGTAAGAGGAGTCATCCGGAGAGCTAATGGATGGATATAGATATATTACACGTCTGTGAATGGTAACATTAATAAAAAACAATACACAATACATTTGTAAATCAAATCAAATCAAACTTTTTTTATATATCATTTTTCATACAAAAGTAGCACAAAGTGCTTTACAAGATAAAGATAATTATTAAGTATATTAAAATCTTCAAACACCCAAGTATTATCTGATCATACACTCCA